>BHFT01065414.1:0-54408 GCA_004320025.1 Laticauda laticaudata | reverse complement strand
TCTTCTCTTCTCTTCTCTTCTCTTCTCTTCTCTTCTCTTCTCTTCTCTTCTCTTCTCTTCTCTTCTCTCTGCTTCTCTTCTCTTCGCTTCACTTCGCTTCTAATTTCATGGTTTGTTGATGGATTGGCAGCAGGATTTGAGGTTTGAGGGATGTGACAGGCAATGCTTTAACCATTATGCCCTGTGTAGCTGGACAAAATGTGTGGCTTCTGGCTCAATTGACAACTTTGTCTGTTTATGTGTGCATGTGTTTCAGTGGTGGGTTTCAAAGAGGTTTACCACCGTTTTTGTGGGCATGGCTTTGTGGGCATGCTTTGCAGATGTGCACACACTTCACGCATGCACAGAAGCTTTCCTGTTCACCTCCTGCAATCTGTCAGCTTGTGGTTCGCTGGCAGCAGGTGGGATGGCTGAGGTCTCTGAGAGTGAGGACTCAGATAAGGGGCCTGCGTGTGATTCAGGGATGGCGCCAGGACCATCAGAGAGTGGAATGCTACCTTCAGAGATTGTGGAGGCTGGCAGCAGTGATGAAGAGGATCCCAAGGAGCCTGTGTCTAGTGTGTGCATGCATAGGGCTGCTCAAAGGAAAGAGCAGCTGCAGCAGCATGGGCGACTCAGGAGTAAGGCTGCAAGGTGATAGCCCCTCCCTTAAGGGATAAAAATCAGCTCTTAGAGGTGGGATTCTTTGCAGGAAGCAAAGAAGTTCTTGCACTTCAAGTCTTGTGGAAGTTCGGACTATCCTGGTTTGTGTTTGGAGACTTTTAGTTTTGATTAGTTCCTTGCAATTTAATCCAGTATTCTTGGCAGCCTTGCATAACCTTGGCAAGGCTTGTTCTTATCTGGGACAATTAATTTTTAACTGTGTTTTACTGTGAATTCACAGAAAAGCATTAAAAAGCTTTTGCTTTTATCTCTGTTTGGTGTTTGTTTGCTTTGAACGAGGCTTGGGTCAGAACACAGCCATATTGAGACAGATGCTCCCACGCTGCCATATTTTGAGCCTGAGAAAGTGGGAGAGGGGAATTTCTTGGCATGCATGTAGTTAGACATAATAACATTCTTTTTCGAATTCAAGGTCATGTTATTCTGTGCATAAGTTAGGGAAGTCTTAAGTTGGGATGGATGGTGATTGGGGCATGTGATGTGATGATGGGTGCAGGGGATGGATTTGTAGCAAGGAAGCCCAGAACTTTCAGATTCGGGATTCCCCAGTTGTGCCAGTTACTATCCAAAATAAAAGGAACTTTTGAGAAGATGTCTGTCTCGGAATTATTGGTTGGAATGGAGGTTTGCTGGAATGCTGACATAATCCCTGTAGCTTCAACAGCTGACGTGCAACAATCTGCTGTGCCTTGCAAAGCAGCTGCGCTTCAAAAGCAGGGAATAGAGGTCAGTATGGCAGCCTGGGCTGACATGTGGGTCCAACAGCAGCTTCTCAGAGAGAACCGGTTTGGCTGATCTTCGGCGCTACCGGCACACCAGAACCGGACCGAACCAGTAGAATAGCCCCACTGGTGTGTTTGTGTCTATTTGTCTTTCTATCTTACCTAGAAATAACAAGCAATTATAGTAATAAACTTTGATAATAAATGAACTGATTTTTTTTTACTGCACTGTGTTTCTTTACTAGAACAAATCATAATTAGGTTTGGGGGAAAATAATATGATAGCTACTGAATTCTCCCCTTCCTTGTACTCTCTACTAGCAGTTGTCATTCAGAAATATTTTGCCTCTGTTTCTTCAAAAAAAAAAAGCATGTGTTTATGCCTCCTTGAATTTGTCTAATCTCTTTTTATAGCCTTCCAAATTAGTGGCCATTGCCCCAACTTCAGCGGAGATTCTACAGATTAAGAATGCTTCAGTGAAAATTGCTTTGTCCTGAACTTCACATTGTACAGCTTTATTTGATAACCTTTCAGTTATCACTTCTCTTGCAGAGGGAGAGAAATGCCTTCCTGTTGACTTTCTCCATACCAATGCAGGCTAGAAATTCTTAAATTGCCATCTGACACTCTTATGCATAGCAACAGTTGCGCCGTCATTTCCATTCTGCTGTGAGAGACGAATGCTTCGATGCTGAAATCTAAAACTAAAGATGAGAAATAGTTTGATCCCACATATCAGTACATTGTGATTTAGCTGGAATTGCTTTTTATGTCATTCCCTATTGACGCTTGAAGTCAATTTACTGTTCTTTGGATGAAAATGTGACAGGGCACAGAACCAATTTTGCCAGAATCGTATAAAGTAGCTTTGTAGATGGAGTTCACAAGAATTCACATTCCTAATTTTTCTCCAGGAGGAGACTTATATGTCTGTTCATCCATCCATCCATATTATCTCTCTGTCTGTCTATCTGTCTGTCCATCTGTCCGTCCATCCATTATCTATCTATCTATCTATCTATCTATCTATCTATCTATCTATCTATCTATCTATCCATCATCTCTCTATCATCTTTGTCTGTCTATCCATCCATCCATATCATCTGTGTCTGTCTATCTGTCTGTCCGTCCATCTGTCCATCCATTCATTCATCCTCTATCTATCTATCTATCTATCTATCTATCTATCTATCTATCTATCATCTATCTTCTATCTATCATCTTTGTTGGTCTATCCATCCATCCATATTGTCTGTCTGTCTATCAGTCATTTATCTATCATCTTTGTCTGTCTATCCATCCATCCATCCCATCCATCCATCCATCCATCCATCTCCCTTTCCCCATACTCATACTCCCTTTCCTCATATTTTACATTCCCAGACTATAGCTTCTTTTTTCACTCCTCATGGTAATAAGAAACTTAAAAATATGTGAAGATGGCATTCTTCTGAAAACTTGACTTGTCTATGGAATGTATGTGGGGACAAAGCTTAAGATAAAACCTCTGATTTGGGTATGTATGTGTATGTACTCTGTGTGTATGTGTGTATGCGTGACATTTGCAGGATATGGAGGTTGAAAAAATGATCCACCTCAGTATTAGCTGGTTTTCAGAAACTTTCTATCACAAAAGGGAGAAGAACACTCAGAGGTGGGGAAGACAAATGGTTCTATTCTATTCTATTCTATTCTATTTTATTCTATTCTATTCTATTCTATTCTATTCTATTCTATTCTATTCTATTCTATTCCATTCCATTCCATTCCAATCCATTCCATTCCATTCAATTCCATTCTATTCTATTCTATTCCTTTGAGTGTTCTTCTCCCTTTTGTGATAGAAAGTTTCTGAAAACCAGCTAATACTGAGGTGGATCATTTTTTCAACTTCCATATCCTGCAAATAACATGCTATCTTTCGACTCGTTGAGTTATCAAGCTCTCCAAATACCAGTTAAATTGAGAGGAAATATTCAGAATCCTGGCATAATATGTATAAATAGAGGACTGCATATTCACTCCCACTTGACATTTTCTACCAGTAGCAAGAACTGAAAGCCTATTCAGTCACCACAAGTAATTTTAGCATAAGAGAAAGAAATGTCTAGGAAAATATTGTCTAGAAAACACTAGAACATATATTAACAAATACGAATTATAATTTCCTGAACAGATATTTCTGGGAATGAAGTTAAAGTTGTCCATATACTGCTAAAGCTTATACTGTTAAAGCTCTTGTCCTCATGATATTTAACTGAGACAATATATTTGTTTATGGAGATTCTTAGTCATCCAGATCATAGTTATCTTAAAGGTGCAACTGGTTGCAACTGCTTGCAACTGCTTGCAACTGGTTGCAAAAAATGTTTTTTCTTTCTTTTCTCCTTAAGAAAGAAAAAAAAAACAAACATTTTGCGTCTCATCCAAGAAGCTTCATCAGTTCTGCCTGGATGGTATGGGAGGGGGGAGAGAAGGAAGGATTGGTTCTGATATGGGCAATATGTTGCATCAGAGAATAAAAACTTTCAGTCAAGGTACCTCAAATGGGCTAACTTAGCAATAGCACTTAGACTTATATACTGCTTTATAGTGCTTTACAGTGCTCTCTAAGCAGTTTACAGAGTCAGCATATTGCCCCCAACAATCTGAGTACTCATTTTACCAACTTTGGAAGGATGGAAGGCTGAGTTAACTTAAGCTGGTGGGATTTGAACTATCAAATTGCAGGCAGCCGGTAGTCGGCAGAAGTGGCCTGAAGTACTGCACTCTAACCACTGTGCCACTGAGGCACTTACAGATTGTGTCCAACATCTGGGACCCATGATTTCCATAGAATTGAAATTTGGCAAATTTTATAAACTTTTAAAAACTTTGTAAAGCATTTTGTGACACAAAAGTTCTCGTAAGGTTTATGACATCATACAAAATCTCAAAAAGCATTTCCTGTCCTGATGTTTGACTGAGTAATACACTTCAACATAGCCCATTTTCAAGGCAGATACTTCCCTGTATCCCAACTTTTCCAGTGAAGGCAGTACATTAAAAGTTTTGTCATTGTTGAAGGCACTGAGGAATCTGGTATAGATATATCTCTGAAAGAATGAGCCAAGGGGTTCACAGATTGACCAGCAGTATATATAAAATAAATTCAGCACTTGGGGGCTTAGCGGTGTAAAAAGATATTCATCACAACTTTTAAACTCTCTCTCCTCCATCTCTTTCCCAATCTCCACTGTGTGGACATCTGCCCCTTTTTAGGGTGGGATGTATGTCTTCCAGCTCTTTGACTACTATGCTGCCAGTGGGATGTGCTTGCTCTTCGTTGCCATTTTTGAGACCCTGTGCATTGGCTGGGTGTATGGTAAGTACAATTGCAATAGGAAATGGGTCTTATTGACTATGGGCCATTACACTGGGCTCAGCTCTTAGCAATCACACAGATACAGGGGTGGGCTGTTGGGGGGTTCGCAGGGCTTCGGGAGAGCCCCTAGCTAAGATTCTGTGCACTTCACTTCGGAGAACCCCCAAATCCCACTCCTGGCTGTTCTCACCCACCCTGCCCCACCTCTCCCAGGAGTCCCTATGTGGCCCATTTTGGATGCAGGTAAGTGTAGGGTATGCGTGGAGGCTTGGGGAGGGCAAAAAATGGGCCTCCATTTTTTTCAGAAATTGAGCTTTTTTCAGAAGTTCAGAAAAGCCAGAAATGGGCCCATTTCTGGCTTCCAGAGAGCCTTCAGAGCCTGGGGAGGCCATTTTTACCCTCCCAGAGGCTTGAGGAAAGCCTTTGGAGCCCAGGGGGGGCAAAAATGCCCTCCCTCCTTCATAGTGCAGGAGGCTGACTAGGCCATGCCCACTATGGCCATGCCCACCCAGCAACCAGACAGGGAACACTTTGCTAAAATTTTTGGAGCCCACCCCTGCATAGATAGAGTTCAATAGAAAACATCTCTGAAGATACTTGTCAAAGACCAGTCTAAAACATCTCTGGAGCTGGAATGTTATCCCTGAACTTGTTCATGACTAGTCCTCCTGTTCTGTTGAAATATCTAGAACTATCTTCATATCTAGTTTCCTATTTGATATGAATAAGCAGAGGGATCTTAGGTGGAATCCAATACTGGTTTCACACAGATATAACTGCTTTCATTAGCAGAATAGTAAGGGGGCAATTCCTCCCTCATTTTTCCTCCTGCTCTTTCAAGTCCTTTAGAAAGACTGAGGGAATTTTTGGGAAAAAAGATTCTGGAGCAGATGCAGAGGACTTCAGAGAGAGAAGAAAATCAAGTTTATCCTTGAGCCTATCAGAAACCAATATAAGAAAAGAAATAAACAGTTTTATATTACTAATTTAACTGACCTTGAGAAGCTGTTTATCATTGTTTTGCTTCAGTGGCTTCTCTTTGCTTGCTTCTCCTTTCTGTTTAGTC
The DNA here is from genome assembly GCA_004320025.1 of Laticauda laticaudata. Taxonomy (NCBI): domain Eukaryota; kingdom Metazoa; phylum Chordata; class Lepidosauria; order Squamata; family Elapidae; genus Laticauda; species Laticauda laticaudata. Next base: position 48,592 of record BHFT01065414.1, on the reverse strand, counting down.
TGCTGTGCTTTTTATTTTATTGATCCTGGCTCTCTTCTCTGTTCCATAGGTGTTAGAGCAGACTTATTCTACCTGTTTTATCATCTTTTGCCCCCACCCCAGGTGCTGATCGTTTCTACAGTAACATTGAAGACATGATTGGGTACCGACCATGGTCTGTTATAAAGTACTGCTGGTTATTTATAACACCAGCCGTCTGCCTGGTAGGTGGAACATCTTGATCTGGAGACCAATCCAGAGGGTGTACAGAGAAATGGGTTGGACTCTTGGGTAAAAGAAACTTTGACCACAACTTGTGTCTGCTGCCAGGCAAAAAAGAAGGAGGGAGTCATGGTGGGAATGGAAAAAGAAACATCCAAAGAGAACAGACAAAACTAAAGTTTGCGTAATCCTATCAGTGAAGTTTTAACAGTCAATTAAGTGCTTAAGAGCAGTTCTTCAGCAGTAGAAGCATTGTTCAAAGAGGTCTCACAACTTTGGAAACATATTCAGACTCCTCCATAGATAAAATAGAATAGAATAATAGAGTTGGAAGGACTAGAGGTCTTCTAGTCCAACCCCCTGCCTAGGCAGGAAAGCCCATACCACTTCAGACAAATTAGTAAGACCACCTCTAGGCTACTGCATCCCGTTTTTGTCACCACACTATAAAAAAGATGTTGAGACTCTGGAGAGTCTCAGAGAAGAGCAACCAGGATGATTAGGGGACATAAAACATATGATGAATGGTTACAGGAATGGCGCATGGCTAGTCTAGTGAAGAGAAGGACCAGGGGAGATATGATAGCAGTGTTCCTGTCATCCCCCTGTCAGAATCTGATTTTGAAGGGGAGGCCGAACAGGGAGTGGGGGTGTGGCTCCGTTGGGTGTGGAAGAAACTGGGGAAGAGGAAAGTCTGACTGGGCAGAGCAGGGAGAGGTAGAGCAAGGGAGAGGGAATTCAGAGGAAGACCCAGCCCCACCCCCTCTTCATCCTAGGGCACACAGGGAGGAACAGAGAAGGGAGCAACATGAGTTGCGTGGCTTATGGGGGAGGAATGGGCCCTGATTCTCTTCATTAGCTGCAGCTGGGAACACAGTGTTTAAAAAGGGAGGTTGCGCACAGCAAATTGTGAGTTATCTGGTATTGTCGAGGCTTATCTGTGTTCCTGGTGTCTTCCCAACTGTGTGAGTTTTGCCGTTCTGAAGTCTGAAATTCCTTCTTCTGCCCTGTCAACTTAATTATTTCAGCTTGGTGTGTTTGGATTTTTAGTTACAGTTTGTAGATACCTTGTTTTGGACTGAATTTTCTCAAATTAAAGGCTGTTCCTGGGAAAGTTGTTCTCCAGTCGAAGGTAACCTGGACACTGGGGGCAAAGTTGGAGATAATAAAGGGACTCTTCTTGCTTATTTGACTGTGTTGACTTTGTGCCATGCCCCGGGTCATCACAGTTCCAATATTTGAGGAGCTGTTACAGAGAGGAGGCGGTCAAACTATTTTCTAAAGCACCTGAAGGCCAGACAAGGAATAATGGATGGAAACTGAACAAGGAGAGATTTAACCTGGAAATAAGGAGAAACTTTTTGACAGTGAGAACAATCAACCAATGGAACAACTTGCCCTCGGAAGTTGTGGGAGCTTTATCACTTGAGACCTTCAAGAAGAGATTGGACTCCCATCTGTCAGAAATGGTGTAGGGTCTCCTGCTTGGGTGGGGGGTTGGACTAGTCACTATATGACCTACAAGGTCCCTCCCAACTCTGATTATCTGTTATCTGTTAAATGGTTATCCAACATCTTAACAGCCACCCAATTCACTTAACAATTGCAATTGTTCACTTAACAATGGTGGGAAAAAAAGGGTCACAAAATTGGGTGCAACTCAATATCCAACTTGCTCAGCAACAGAAATTCTGCTTCCAGTTATGGTTGTAAGTCAAGGACTATCTGTATTCACCAGGTTGAAATCAGGGATTATGTTCTCAGCCCAAAGTAGTTTATTGAAGATTGGTGCATCTGATTCTAATGCTTCCTCCTTCGCTCAATTTTTCCAGGCAACCTTTCTCTTTTCTTTGATTAAATACACCCCACTGACATACAACAAGAAATATGTGTACCCGTGGTGGGGAGACACCGTCGGTTGGCTGCTTGCCCTCTCTTCAATGATCTGTATCCCCCTCTGGATCGTCTACAAACTCTCCACCATTAAAGGATCCCTGAAAGAGGTAAGATTGGCATTTTTTGGATGGTGACTGTGATGCAAAGTGGCTGAGCCAGGAAGTCAACCTTGGTCTTCAGAGGTAGCACTGCTGTGTTCCAAAATAACGAATGAGGTCCCTGCATTAATTTACGAGGAATCTCTCTGTTACTGGCAAGAACCGGTGACTTTATTGGATTTGAGTTGGCTTGAGGGCTGCACAATCTAAATTGCCTTTCTGGGTGTTTGTTATTAGCTGTATAATACTTCAGCAGTGTCACAACTGAGCACTTAGCTTAGCAGTATCCCATCATTTCTTTCCCCCTCCTATGCTTATTGACTTTCAGTCAAATATCTTATTTCCTCTGTGACATTTGCAACTAGTTTCTTTTGATTAGAAGGAGTATCCAGTTCAGAATTACTGTAAAAGAAATATCTGCAACATGTATGCAGGAGAGTTTTTTTTTTTTTTAAAAAAACAAATAAACAATGCTGAATTTCAGAGAACAAAGTTCAGCAATCTTATTCAAGATTAAATTCTCCCAAAATAGTGACCCAAAAATGCTATAGCTGTATTTATTCGGGTGCAAAATGAATACCAAATGATATATTGGTTCCACTGTTTCAGAGTAGGGTTCCTTTTGGAAATAATTAACTGAAAGAGCAACTTGTGAACTCCAGTGTCTGGTATGAATTCAGCTCACTTTAATGATCCAGGGAATGATGCTGGACCATGGGCTGCTTTTCATGTTCAAAACCCTTAGTCCTCAACTTACAGCCACAATTGGGATGAGAATTTCTGTTGCTAAGCAAGGTCCAATTTAATGACCTTGTTTGGCCATAATGGTTCAGCAAATTACTGCAGTGAATCATGAGGTTGCCAAGCAAATTCAGGTTTTGCTTGCCAGAAATCAGCTAGGAAGTTTGTAAATGGCAATTGAATGACCCTGGGACACTGAACAGCAGTAGCACTTAGACTTATATACCACTTCACAGTGTTTTTACAGGGCTCTCTAAGCGGTTTACAGAGTCAGCCTATTGCCCCCAACAATTTGGGTCCTCATTTTACCCACCTCAGAAGGATGGAAGGCTGAATCAACCTTGAGCCTGGTGGGATTTGAACTGCCAAATTGCAGTCAGCCAACAATCAGCAGAAGTAGTTTGCAGTATTGCACTCTAACCACTGTGCCACCATGGCTCTAAAACCGTTGTGAATGCAGGCTGCTTCTTGCCAAGCACCTGAATTTTGATCACATGGCTGTGAAGATGCTGCAATGGTTTGGAAGTACAAGCACTACCTGTAAGTCCCTTTCTTCAGTACCACTGTAACTTCAAACAGTTGCTAAATGAATGGTTCTAGGTCGAGGATTAACTGTAGGTTGGCTGTTCAAGTCTTAAATCCATTTCTATGCTTTTGGAGAGGAAACATGATAGAAATGAATCAAATATATATCCAATTGTTAATTTTTGCACAAGATACACTCTGAAACATTCACAAAAGGACAGAAACTACAACCAAGTCTGTGGGGAAACCAGATTCACTTAAAGACCACACGATCCATTTAACAAGTGTGGCCAAAAGCCCATAAAATGAGGCACAACTCGCTTAGCAACAGCCTCGCTTAGCAACAGAAATTTTAGCCCAAAGTTGAGGACTGCCTGTAGTTCGATTCTCCAACCACAACTTTTCTTGCAAACAGCAATATTTTCCATGCACCATTTTATATAATCTTACCAGAATCTCCATAGACTTTTCCAATTTCAGTGGTGGCTTGGTGGGCGTGGCAGGGAAAGGAAAATCCCATTACCTCCTCACTGCACTAACCTGCTTTCCAGCTCCATTCTCCTGTGCAATACAACAAACAAAGACCCATCCAATCAGCTGGGACTCAGGAGGAAGAGAATAGATGGGGGTGGGGCCAGTCAGGGGTGGTATTTGCCGGTTCTCTGAACTACTCAAAATTTCTGCTACCAGTTCTCTAAAACTGGTCGGAACTTGCTGAATACCACCTCTGATTTCCACCATTTCCTTCATATGGTTCTCTCTCTCTCTCTCTCTCTTTCTTTTTCCAGAGGTTCCACCAGCTTGCCTGTCCAGATGAAGACTTGCCCCAAAGAATGTGTCCAGGCCATCACCTCTTCCCTATGACAGAATTAGATTCTCACTGTTAGGAGTGGAATCCTCAATCTGTGTTGGACAATCTTGGCCCGTGACCAAGAAGAGAGAAACCAGCCACCTCGTTTCCCTCTCTTTGAAAGAACCTGGGAAGGCTGCTAGAGAAAGAGAGTTCTCCCCCAAACATTGGGGTGCAAGGCAATGCTGCTGCTTCTGTTTAGCAGCGTATTTAGAGGAGGCAATTTAAACCACGATGTTCTCCTACGGCTCCGTCTAGGAGTGGAACAGGAAGGACAGAATACTGTGATGGAAACTTTTTAATAGGAGCACAGAATTCCACTTGCATAAGGTTTAGGGAGTGTTCCAGCCCATTTATAAAATCCATGTTTCTTCCAATGATTTATTGCTTATATGTCTGTGTTTTTTTTAAAGGGTGAGTGGGCCCTTGCTTCAACTCCAGGCCTAACTATTTTTCTATTGAACTTGGTATAACATTATTCATAATTAATACTCTTACTCTTTAAGAGCCATATGATATCCTGTTTCTCTGAAAATACAACCTATCCTGAAAGTAAGTCCTAGCTGGATTTTTACACATGCACCCAATATAAGCCCTACCTCCAAAAAATAAACCTTAATTAAAACATGCCAACTGCAGAGTGGATGGGTAAAAATTAAGCTAGGGTGGAGATGGGGGGTGGAACTGCCCTACTACTTACCTTTGGACAGTTGTAACCAGGCCTCACACACCCCGATACCTGCCTTGCCAGTCCATTTCTTCTGCAGAAGAAGCTCTGTTGTCCTCTGCAAGGGCCTTCCGCGAAGCCTTGCCAGTAACAGAAGAAGCTCCTGAAGGCCTCTGATAGTGAAAAGGAGGCCAGGGGCAACATATGCAAGTAGTCAGTGGATGACATCCCCTGAAAATAAGACCTGGTTCCTTTTTTTGGTGACAAAAAATGTATAAGGCAGGGTCTTATTTTGGGGGAAACATGGCAGGTGGGGCTGGTGCAAATTTCTCTTGTTGCTGGCCACTTCTGATGGATTTTCACTGGCTCATGGATGGAATAAGAGAAGTTTTTAAAAAAAATCTTCCCATATACAGCACAATCCTGTTTATCCATCTTGGACACTATTTCATTTCTTTAAAATATGGGGCTAAAGCCACTGAGGAAAGGGTGAGAAAAATGTGGCTAGGCAAATTTTCACATTTTTCACAACTATAACAGAATAACAGAGTTGGAAAGAACCTTGGCGGTCTTCTAGTCCAACCCCTGCTCAGTCAAGAAACTCTATACCATTTCAGACAAATGGTTGTCCAATCTCTTCTTGAAAACCTCCATGTTGGAGCATTCACAATGTCTGAAGGCAGGTCGTTCCACTGATTTAAGTGGAGATGATTTTTCACTTTGAGAATATCAATGTATTTTGGAAAAATAAAATCAGTGCAAAAAACATATGAAATCAGCACTAAACACAGTAATGGTGCTTTCCTGACAGTGAGAACAATTAATCAGTGGAACAACTTGCCTCCAGAAGTTGTGAATGCTCCAACACTGGAAGTTTTAAAGAAGAGATTGGAGAAGCCATTTGTCTGAAGTGGTGTAGGGTTTCTGCCTAAGCAAGGGGCTGGACTAGAAGACCTCCAAGGTCCCTTCAACTCTGATTTCTATCCTATCCTATCCTATCCTATCCTATCCTTCTATCCTATCCTATCCTATCGCTATCCTACCCTATCCTAGCCCTAGCCTAGCCAAGCCTATATCCACTCCACTCACTCCACTCCACTCCACTCCACTCCACTCCATCCACTCCACTCCATTCATTCCATTCCATTCCATTCTATTCTATTCTATTCTATTCCTACTCTTATCCTTACCCTATCCCTACCCTATCCACCCTATCCTACTCAATCATCCTACCCTATCCTACCCTTACCCTACCTATTTCCTATACTATCCTATACTATCCTAGCCAAGCTATCCCACTCCACTCCACTCCACCTCCAACTCCAACCCTATCCTATCCTTATCCTTATCCTACCCTATCCTATCCTATCCTACCTATTCCCTATCCTAATCCTAGCCAAGCCTATACCACTCCACTCCACTTCACTCTCCTCATTATGCCACACTCCACTCCACTCCATTCCATTCCATTCTATTCTATTCTATTCTATTCTATTCTATTCTATTCTATTCTATTCGATCATCACTGGAGGGTTTTAAGAAAAGATTGGGCAGTCATTTGCCCAGAATGGCATAGGTTCTCCTGCTAAAACTGGGCATTAGATTAGGAAACATCTAAGGTCCCTTCCAACCCTGTTATTCTATACTCTGTAAACATACTTATTTGTTAATCTATCTGATGAGTACATTTGCACTATTAAAGTATACCTGAGCTGCATAACTAGCTGGAAGGATTCCTGAATCCATGCTATGTCTGGTGCAGCGTTTAATTATCCACTAGTTGGTGTGTGGTGCTCTCTTCCATAAATCACAGCTACTATCATCCCATATGCCGCAATATTTCATTAGCTGCAGTTACTTGCTATTCCACAGAATGGAACAATTCAAAGAAAAGGCAATCCTGTTCAGACATTCAAAACCAGTGTTTGTTGCTGCTGGAAAAAAAAAACATTTGTTGTGATATTTTTTAAAAAACATTGTTTTTATAGTCCTAGCATGCATATCTTTGTTATTTAGAACTTCATTATTCATTGACTTCATTATTTGGCCATTATGCAGCAATCTCTTTTGAAGGTTGACAAGATGTGGATTGATGAAACTGAGCCATATGATCAAGCAGGAGGCACTGAGGAACTGTAGGATAGAATACCAATAGCAATTGGGTAATGCTTCCATATCAATAAAACTTTCATTTTCCCATATTATGGCTTAATAAGAAGCTGGTGGAATATACGAAGATTCAGGTCTATAGAGCCTGTGTCTTGAGCCACTCTTGTACTGCAGCAAGTCTTGGATCCTTTACACATGGCAGGAGAGAAAATTGAACACCTTTCATATGCTCTGTCTCCGATGTATTCTTGGCATCACCTGGCACAACAAAGTTCCAAATAGTGCAGTCTTGGAATGTGCTGGAATTTCTAGCATGTATATACTATTGAAACAGTGACATCTATGCTGGCTTGGGTATGTTGTGAGGATGGCTGATGGGTGGATTCCAAAAGACCTCCTGTATGGAGAATTAGTGCAGGGAAAGCGTCCTAGAGAGAGACCACAGCTGCGATATAAAGATATCTGCAAGAGGGATCTAAAGGCCATGGGAAAGGGCATCAACATCTGGGGAATCTTGACCTCTGATTGTTCAGCTTGGAGGCTAAAGATGCAGCATGGCCTTCTCCAATTTGAAGAGACACTCATTTGGCAGGCTAAGAGGCAGTCCCGGAACCAGCGAAATCTGGGGGCTGGACAGGGGACAGACTGTATCTGTCCTCAGTGTGGAAGGGTTTGCCACTCTCGAATTGGCCTTTTTAGCCACACTAGATGCTGTTTTAGGACCTCTTTTCAGAGCATGATACATAGTCTCTTGAGACTGAAGGATGCCAATAATAATAGAACTTTAGAAATGACCAGATAGAAATGTTTGTTTTTAGATCCATAATTATGCAGCTTTACAGAACTGTCCTAGCCACCTCTTTTCCAAGTTAACATTTTAGTAGAGTTATAAAGTAATTTAAAATACAAAGTAAATAGGAAAGCAGTGGGGAGGGAAAAGGGAAGGAGAAGAGAGGAAAGATAAGAAAGAAAGAAAAAGAAGCATTGATTTCCGACTCTATAGTTACAGTAAAATAAGGCATTAATATCAAATCACAACTTTTGCTTTTTCCTGATAGTATAAACAAGCCATTTCTATAAAGCTCTGTAGACCTAATTGGTAAATCCCAATAAAGTTAAATAAATAAATAAATAAATAAATAAATAAATAAATAAATAAATAAATAAATAAATAAATGATAGATAGATAGATAGATAGATAGATAGATAAACAAACAAACAAACAAACAAATAAATAAATAAAGTCAAAAGTTTCATTCTTCTCCATATCAAGGACGAAGTTCAAAAGTGATCTCCATGTGGAAACAAAAGTACTTATGTTCTTTTCTTTAATCAAAGGTCACCTCTTTTCAACAGTAGGAAATAGGTTTTTATTTTTAAATCACAGTCTCATCTATTATTTTGGGCACAACTACATCATGAATACTTGTGCAACTATTTAAAAAATCATCTGGAAATCCACTGCTAAGAAGTCCAATGATAATGAGGGGACAAATGTAATGGAAATCTCCCCCCTTCTCAAACTCTCCAAACAAGGAAAACTTTCATGGGCCAATCCCAATGAATTCTTCCTATGTAATTCCTTTTTCTTCTTGTGGCATATCTGTCATAGGACATTGGCACTCCTATTGCAATCCTATTTTTATCACAGCCACACGAAAAAGTGCTGCTGAGTTTTGTCCAAACCAGTTGCTTAGATTTTGAAGTCATGATGCTCTTCTTCTGTCTGTAATTCCTAGTTTTAAAAAAATAAACAATTGCATAGCAGCATGAATTAGATTTGTTTTAACCTACGGTTAACATATTTAATATATTGGTTGACCTTGGCTGAGCTCAGAAAGCTAAGCAAGGTTCAGTCTTGTTAGGATTGAGATGAAAGTCCACCAGAAGTTACCAAAGCTGCAGAAGAGACAAGAACATCAAAAAAAGCATCCTAGAAGAAGACAAACCAAACCACTTCCAAACTGCTGTCCAGAAAATTCAATGGTTGTCTCCATAAAATCAAGAAGATTCCAATACAAATCAAAGGAGAAATGGGTGGTTTTTTTAAAAAAGCTGATATAAAAATCTCCTGTAAATACTCCTACATGCAGTAATCAGGACATTATGTCTTGTGACTTGTGCATAATGGCCTTGAAAACTGCCTTTGTGGTTTTCGTCTCCGACAAGCAAAATATCTTGCAGTGGCATTTTTCATCTTCCACCTGTCACAACCATATATCTGTAAGCAGAGCAGATCCCTTAGTGCCTTAAGTGCTCTTGGACTACAACCAGAGGTGGTATTTTGCAGGTTCTGACCAGTTCTGGAGAATTGGTTAGTGGAAATTTTGAGTAGTTCAGAGAACTGGTGGTAATCTTCCCCCAGGAGTGGAGAGGGAAGGGAGATTTTACAGTATCCTTCCCCTGCCACGCCCACCAAGCCCGACCCCAGAACCAGTAGTAAAAATTTTTGAATCCCACCACTGACTACATTGGCCATAATCTCTTGCTGCTATTCATACTGGCTGAGGCTGAAAGGAGTTGAAATCCAAAGCAGTTGGTATGCACTGAGTTATCTATCCTAATTTAAATATTCTATCTTATATGTTTTTTTAATTATTATTTTAAGAAAGGCAAAGGGGCTAATCCAGGGGTGTCAAACTCAAGGCCTGAGGGCCGGATTTGGCCTGTGGGGTCCTTAGATCTGGCCCACAGGGTGGCCCTAGAAAGAGCAAAGGAGCGGCCCACGGTGCCTTTGCCAACAAAAACAGAGCTTGGGAGGGTCACATGTGGCCCTCCCAGGCTCCATTTACAGCTGCGACAGCCTCCTGCTGCCTCTATCAATGAAAATGGAGCTCAGGAGGGGGCCTGCATGAGCTTTGTTTTCACTGGCAGAGGGTGGCAGGAAGCTGTCGCAGCTGGAAATGAAGCTCTGGAGCCCGTTTTCACTGGCAGAGCACTTGGGCCACCACAGATGCCCACAACATGAATGACGTAAAGCTGGCCATGCTCACCCACCCCTCAAGGTCAAACACAACCCTGATGCAGCCCTCAATGAAATCGAGTTTGGCACCCCTGGGCTAATCCATTCCTATCCTTGGTTTCCTTCTATAACAGTCGCATTCATCTTCTGCAAACACAGCAGGCAGCAGGATTAGCCTGGGTACTGAGCCTCACAAATCATGGCACATGCCTTGAAACGGGGCCTCTCATTGGCCTGCTTCCCCCCCTTGTACTGAATTCAAATGAAGGAATTTGCAGTCTCACCTTACTCAGGGTTTCATCCCTTTGAATGAGCAACCTGAGACCGTTTAAGGAACACCATATTAATTAAGAATGGCAGACCCAATGCAGAGTGGAGCAATCCGCTAAAATCACAAAGGAAAGGAGATAAGAGACAACCACATAGTCAGCCTGAACTATTTGGCTGCTTCAAAGCAAGCTGTTGTGGAGAACAGTTGTGTCCTCTAGAACCTGCCTCCTTCATCCCAAAAGAGCAGTGGGGAAGCAGATGCTTTTTGAGATTCAGCCCAGATGTTTGCAACTGATTATCAGACAGAATCAGAACAGAGCATTTGCACTGCCAGAGTCCACAGTGGTTGGGTGAGTATCACAAATCTGAATAAATAACAATACCCAATGGTGGGATTCAAATTGTTTTACCACCGATTCGGTGGGCGTGACTTGGTGGGCACACTTTGCGTGCGCAGGGGCACTTTGCACGCATGAAGAAGGTTTTCTACTGACCTTCTCCTGCAAACCTGCACTCTCCCTGTGTGTTTAGCAGCTGATGTACAATCAGCTGTGCCGCGCAAAACAACTGAGCTTCAAAATCGGGAAATAAAGGTCAGTATAGAGCCGGGGCAGGTGGGAGGGTCCAGCAGTTGACCGTTGGAGCAAACCAGTTTGCTCACAGATGATCCTCAAAGCTACAGTTCGGCTGAATCGGTAAAATACCACCACTGACAATACCAAACAAACATTAATCTGTGTTTATGAAGTGCCCACATTTCTCAGGAGCCAGAAAAGAGCTTAGAAGAGAAAGTGTCTTAGAATGACATCAGAAAATGAGTAATTGGTTTGTATTTGAAGAGGAAAAGTTAATTCTCTCCACCACAAGATGTCCCTAGCACATTAGTTTCTCCTAGTGATCAATAGGCAAAAACAATTTAGATGAACTTGGAATGAAGTCATTGTGTATGCAGAGTCTTCAGTAGCAGCAGGATTTATGTTCTGGAGTCCAAAATAGCCCCTGAATAGCAAACATAATTCTTATGATCCTTACTTCAAAGCATCATTTTAACATAATAAGAATTCATTAGGAGTCCTTCATATTGAGTCAATCAACTCAGCGGATTGAAGGATGGTACGTTGGGTAATACAGCTTCGTTGTGACAAAAGTCATGAATTCTTCTATTTTCTTGGATATATTTCACCTTTACAGCGAAGAAATTATGAGGGCTGTGCAACACAATTGAGAGAGATGTTTTACAAAGATTTCTAGCACGTGGAGCCCACTTTCTACAAAGTACTGACAGTTGCATTAATTGGAATGCATGTGTGTATGTGTATGTGCATCCTTCATCCTGTTGGTGTACCAAGTGGAGGTATCACTATGCGTACCCACATAATAGAATAGAATTCTTTATTGACCAAGTGTGATTGGACACACAAGGAATTTGTCTTGGTACTCTCAGTGTACATAAATACTCTCAGTGTACATAAAATAAAAGATACATTCATCAAGAGACAAGAATCATAAAGTACAACACTTAATGATAGTGTACAATAAACAGCACTTAATGATCATAGGGTATAATAAGCAGTCAAATCATACTAGGAAACAGTAAATATAAATCGTAAGGATACAAGCAACAAAGTTACAGACATACAGTCACAAGTTGGAGGGGATGGGTGACAAAGAATGATGAGAAGACTGCCAGTAATAGTAGTGCAGACTTTGTAATAGTTGAATCCCTCAGTGTTGAGGGAATTATTTGTTTTGCAGAGTGATGGCTTTCAGGCAGCTATGCATTTAAGGATTTAAGGAGAAGCACTCGGTTATACTAACACATATTGTGAAGCACCTTTTTTAAATGCATTATATACAGTGCTAGTATCCATACTTGTACAAATGGAAGCTAGCAACAAATCTTGTGGAGCAGTATAACTCCCAACAGTGGTCGCTTTTTCAGCATTCTGGTCAGCCTGCATGGCTTCTCCAAAATCTATAGTTTATGTTGAGATCAAGTGAATTAATTCCATTACTTAATCCTATCTTTTACAGAATCTTACATCCCATAGAATATATCCTATATACCACAGATATAGGATTCTATCCCATTCTATATGTTCTATCAGTTTGGTCACCACATTTAAAAAGGATGTTGAGACTCTAGAAAGAGCAACCAAGATGATTAGGGGACTGGAGGCAGGAACTGGGCGTGACTAGTCTAGAGAAGAGAAGGAATAGGGGAGACACGATAGCAGTGTTCCAATATTTGAGGGGCTGCCACAGAGAGGAAGGGGTCAAGCTGTTTTCCAAAGCACCTGAAAGCCAGACTAGGAAAAATGGATGGAAATTGATCAAGGAGAGATTCAACCTGGAAAGAAGGAGAAATTTTCTGACAATGAGAGCGATCAACCAATGGAGAAGAAGTTGCCTTCAGAAGTTGTGGGAGCTTCATCCCTGGAAGCTTTCAAGAAAAGACTGGACTGCCATCTGTCAGAAATGATGTATGGTCTGCTTGGTCAGGGCATTGGACTAGATGACCTAAAAAGTCTCCTCCAACTCTGTTAATCTGTACCTGTATCTATCTCCTTTTTCTCTTTTTTCAGCTGAATACATCCGATTTTGAGCACTCTTTCTCTCCTGCTTCTCCAAATTCTTAAAAACTTTTCTACTGCAGAATAGAAAATGACTAAGAATAAACCATTTATTCTTATCTTCTTGAAATATAGCAACAGGGAATTAATACTCTACTACTCAAATGGCCTTTGCAGTGTGGGAACATACTACCTGGAAAGGCTATAATCTCCAAGGGATTGGTTTTTACTTCAAATAAAGAGTTTCTCTCCAGTAAAAACCTACAGGAAAATTCTAGGACTGTAGGCATTGTAGGAAGAGATCTGTGCTAGTCTAATATGGATAAAAATCTGATAATACTTTTTCCCACCAGCAGACACTTTTGTGCTCCACAGCCCACTTTATTAAATGCATCAAGTTGATAAACTGAGATAAGCTTTAAGTTGGGGTGAGGTGAGTAAAAGAGAGTATGGATATTTGTGAGACAGATTATAAATATCTTAATGTATTTTTAAAACCACTGCATTTGTTGAGATCTTTTGAGATAATCCAAAACCTTTTGATGTATGTCATATTTCTCAACCTTAGGAACTTGAAGATGTATGGACTTCAGCTCCCAGAATTCCCCAGGCAGCTGGTTGGGGAATTCTGGGAGTTGAAGTCCATACATCTTCAAGTTCCTAAGGTTGAGAACAGTGATGTATGTGATCTCAAATGTGCTGTTAAAGTCTGCCATGGAGTGTTCCAGGGAGATTGTTCTGCTCCAAAGTTATTTTGTCCTTTTTTGGGGGGAATCCTGATGTCAAACTTGCATCCATTAATTCTTTTGTGCAAAATTTGTCTCGTTTATCTTTTGTCAGATTAGCTTCTGCATCTGATGAAATGAGTTGCAGCTGACAAAAGCTTGTGCGTTTTAATAAAATTAGTTGTTTGAAAAGGTGCTACCAAATTCTCTGATTTTTAGGGCTGTAGGGCATACTGGGAAACGGAATTTTTAAAAAGTAAGCATTAACTTCCAGACTGATGCCAAGAAAATGACATGGATGTGTTTGTTGAGGCAATTCCCCATTAGGAGAATGAGCGCATACAGGGAGACGTATTTGAGAGAAGTGTTTGAATAATACACAAACAGAACACAGATACACTGTACAGTAAATGTAGGTTTTTACTTCCAGAAGCGTTAAGCAAAGTCCAAACAAGCAATCCAAAGTCATTCACAGGTAAATCAGTCAGTTTTCAATCCAGGGATAATCCAATAACAAAGTCCAGTGTCAAAAACAGTTCAGTATCAGACCTACATCAAATCCAGTAATAGTCAATTAGAAAAAATGGAGGAATGGCAATACTTTCCAACAGAAGGAAGCAGATACTCTCACACTCTCTTCTGAGACTAAGACTANACAGTTTTAAAATGTTTATCCTGGTTTATATATTTCTAACCCAAATACCTGTTAGGTGACTTATATTCCTAACAGTGTTCATCAAGTCGACAGGAGCTGACCTTGATTTACCCATTTTAAAATCAATTTAGAATGCCACAAATAAGATACAAGCTGTAATTGGGTAGCTGTGTGCTGACCCCCTAATCAAAATGTAGAAACAAATGCAGGAAATATAGCATCTTAATTCGGTTAATTAAAAAGTGGTAATTCTTCTTTCTGAGGTTCTAACCTTTATAAGAAGCTACTCTACCTATTCTGTAGATAAAGTCCATCAGTGTTACACACATTGGGCAAGAAATGGTATTGTCACTTGTGCCAGCCCTGCAAATTTGTCCCTACCATTGCGTTACATGATGGGGGCACTCAACAATTATTTTCTATCCAATCTCCTGGTGTGTGTATCCATAGATACAGGTGCATCAAATGATGTTCACTGTAGTAGCAATACAATTTATTAAGGATCAGATAATTTTAATGTATGCATGTACAGTGCTAAACAATGCTGCATGATTTTCATGCAGTAGATCCCCAGCTAGTCTAGGCACAGTTAAAAAGAAGTGAAGGCATGCAGACTTGCTGACAGTTAATGTGGACAATAATGAACTAGGGAGAAGTACAGCACATCTTCCAATGCTTCAGTTTTCAGACCAAGCCCTCTTTCTGACAAATCATGCAAAGCAATAGCAATAGTACCTAGACTTATATACCGCTTCAAAGTACTTTACAGCCCTCTCTAAATGGTTTACAGAGTTAGCATATTGCCCTCCAACTATCTGGGTCCTCATTTTACTGACCTCAGAAGAATGGAAGACTGACACAACCTTGATCTGGTGAGACTTGAACTCTTAGCAGTGAGCTGAATTAGCCTGAAATTCTCCATTCTAACCACTGTGCCACCACGGCTCCTCAAATCTTAATATAATAGCAATAGCTTATATTGCTTATTGACTTATATACTGACTTATATACTGCTTATATATAATATTGACTTATATACTATATTGACTTATATACTGCTTCACAGTGCTTTACAGCCCTCTCTATCTGGTTTACAGAGTCAGCCTATTGCCTCCCCGACAATATGGGTTCTCATTTTACCAAGTCAACCTTGAGTTGGTGAGGATCGAACTCCTGGCAGTGGGCTGAATTATTCTGCAATTCTGCATTCTAACCACTGTGCCAATGGTGGGTTTCCAAATTTTTTCCTACCAGTTTGGAGAGAGTGCTTCACTTTGCGAGCATTAGCAAATCGCTACAGTTTTTAAGTGAATTGTGTGGTTGCTAAGCAAATTTGCCTTCCTCCATTGACTTTGCTTGTTGCAGGGAGGGGAGGATAAGGGAGAGACGTGGTCTACTCAGGAGGAGAGGTCCTTGATCCTCTTCATGGGCTGCAGCTGTGACAACTGGATAAGAGGACAGACATGCATGCGGGTGAGTGCTGGAAACCAATAGTGGAAATATCTCTTTATTGTTCCTCTCTGAGTTTGGCTTCCTTCCCAGTGAGTGTTCTGATATCTGTGGATGTCTTCAAGCCCTTATCTTGCTTGGTTTGTGTTGTTTTTTTACTCTTTATAATTCAAATGGCATTTCCTCCTTCTTGTGTAGGAGACTTTTGTCTCCAATCAAGGATATTTGGAGCTTGGAAGCAAAGTGAAGGAATAAAAAGGGCTTTACCTGTTTTTTTGGGTCTGTGTTTGCTTTGTATCCCACCCTGGGTCATCACAGGTGCTATGGGTGTGGCTTGGTTGGGCATGGTGTGGCTTGGTGGGTATGGTTTGGTCGGCGTGGCAGGGGAAAGATACTGTAAAATTTCCATTCCCTCCCCACTCCTGGGGGAAGGTTACTGCAAAATCCCATTACCTCCTCACTGCACTAACCTGCTTTCCAGCTCCTTTCTCCCATGCAGGGCAATAAAAGAAGACCCAGCCAATCAGCTGAGACTCGGGAGGCAGAGAATAGATGGGGGCAGGGCCAGTCAGAAGTGGTATTTGCCGGTTCTCCAAACTATTCAAAATTTTCGCTACCAGTTCTCCAGGACTGATCAGAACCTCCTGAATACCACCTCTGCTGCATCCAACCCAAGGGCTGAAAGTTTGACACCCCTGGTCTATAGTTATTGCATCTGACTGTGCATTTTTGTCTCAACTTTGTAAAGCCCATGTCACACTGAACCAACGGATGGAAAGAGGATGTAAAACGGAGAGAAACATTTGCCATCCGTTGGTTAACGCGATGCATCCGTTTTGAACTCACTGCGTCCGTTTTTCTTCCTCTCTATCCGTCCAGCATCTGTTGACTGAGGTTCCATCTGCTCAAAAAGTTTTGAGCTGCTCAAAATAACTTTTTGAGCGAAAATATCGCTCATCACACGACCATCTGTTCTGGCATCTGCTACGCATACAGGGAACATCCGTTCTGCATCCGTCGTCATCTGTTACGCGTCCGCTACATCCGCTAGGCATCCACTGTGCATCCACGCAACTCACAATCCGCTCCAGCAGAAGCGGACACAGGAGAAGCAAAACGGACGTGGAACGGACGCGCAAGCGTTAGTAGCACAGATGGAGAAAGGATGAACCAGGTGCAGCTTGCATAGAAAAGCATTTAAAATGGAAAAAAACGTTCTCAAGAGGGGCCTATCTCAGATATTAAGGATGTCTAGAGGAGCCTAGAGGATGCAAAAGGACACAAAGGGAAAACCTTATATTGCCCTATAAAAAGGGGGAGCAACTCACCTGGATCCACTTTCAGTCCAGCAGCCCTGCTGTGCAGACCTCTGCAGCCTCATTCTTGCTCTTGCTCTTCCACAGCAGTCCAGCTCCATTCCACCATGGATCGTAACACACCTCTTTATGCGCCACCATCGTTCTGCAACAGTGCGAAAAACCATCTACAGGCCTCTTCTCACTGTTCTACCGGGAAGAAAAGGAAGCGGCCAAGAAGCGTCTGGGTCCGAAGATGGATCAGGAGAAGAGCAGAGTACGGACTGACACAACAAAGCTGATGTGGAGCTGAGGAACGAACGACTCCCATGCAATCCAGAACTCATCGAATGCCTCCAGCCATGTTTGACGAAGTTTGTGCAGCAGCTGACACCCAGGTCTCACACAAGCAAGCACCACTTCCGGCCCCAGCTGGACCCTGGGCTCAAGGTGGCACTGACTTCTGCGCCACCTGGACTCCTGGACCACGTACAGGAGCATGCAGTATGCTGGAGGGTGCCACACAACACCATCAGCATTGTGTCAGAGAAGTGTGCAGACCATCATCGAAGAATACCTGAGGAGCTCCTCCAGTGCCCCTTCACTGAAGAAGCGCTGGAAGAAAGTTGCAGAGCCAGTGCGGTATCAGAAGTGAAACTTCCCCCAACCAACCGTTGGAGCCATAGATGGAAGCATGTGGCCTGCAAAGCGCCAGCCAAGTCAGGGTCCACTTATTTCAACTACAAGGGCTTCTTCAGCATCGATCCTCTTCGCCATGGTCAATGCTGACCTACAGTTCATGTACATCGATGCTTCAGAGCAACGGCTCATCTTCAGATGCCCAGGATTATACATGCCAGTCACCTCAAGGAGGGGCTGGAACGCAACCTCATCATGGGCTTCCCAGATCCAGACCCCCTGCCAACGACACGCAAGATGTGCCCTACTATCATAGGGGGATGACGCCTTCTCCCTCAGAACCTACCTCATGAAGCCCTACACTTCCAGACTCCTCACCCGTGAAGAGAGGATCTTCACCTACAGGCTGTCCAGGGCAAGGCGGGTGGGGGAAGAACGCCTTTGGCATCCCTGGCAAACAGGTTCCAGGTACTTCTCAACCACCATGCAGCATCTCCCAGAGACCATGAGGAACATCCATGGAGCTTGCTACATCCTGCACCAATCTCATGCGCACCCGCCGCTCCCCAGTCTTGCAGAGCGGGCTCGTGGACCTCAACAAGGCATGGGGACATGGAGCCTGGGGAATGGAGGCAAGGGCGAAACCTGATAAGCAACTGAGGATGTGCAAGGCCCCAAGCAGAGCCTCACGTGAAGGGAGAAGCAGCGCAACCTCCTGAAACACTGGTGCAACTCCCCAGTGGAGCAGTGGAGTGGCAAAGACAGGATGATAGATTGATTATGGATGCTTCTTCAGCCTGTTCATCCTTCAGCCTGTCTCAGCTATACTTAACTACAATGAACAGGGCATTTAATAAAGGAGTTGTGTTTATGTTCAAATGTGTGGATCAATGCTGTACATTGTTATTGTATAATGGAGGGCCATGAGGTGTGGCAGGCTGGGAGGGTGGACCATACGTCCCACTTATATTGCACTGGGAGGTTTATCAATCCCACAGCTATCTTAACCCATCCCAAAGTATCCCTGCCATCCCACAGCTATCTTAACCCATCTCAAAGGTATCTGCCATCACACAATCTTAACCCATCCCAAGGTATCCCTGCCGCCACATGCTATCTAATCCATCCAGCTATTATCCAGCTCAGTGCAGGATTGTCCCACTGCTATTATCGATGAAACTTATACTATTAATACACAGAATCAAAATTGGCATAAAGTAATCCTGCCCATAACGCACTGCTATCCTACCCATCCCACAAGCACATAAGGCTTAAACCATTCTCAAAAGTTTCCACCATAGACTTTATTGACAAAATAAATGAAGCAAGTGTGGAAGCAAGATAAAACTTTGTTAATCACAGAGCTGTAAAAAAAAAAACAAGTCAAGTGTCCAAATAAAGTCAACAGGTAGCCACCTAGTCTCTGGCACTCTTCTCTGGTCACTCCAGAGGTGTGCCCAGTCTCAGGGATGAAGGGTCCAGGTGCTGTGGAGGTGGCTGCTGCTGGAGTGCTGGTCTGAAGCGCCACTGGGTGCCTGGCCCTGAGAGGACAACAGGGGACGGTGTGTTGAGGAAGCTTTCAGACAGCTGGCTCAGCCCCGTGATGTTGAGAGCTCCTTCCTCCATGCTATGGGGTGTCAGCCCCAGTACCGACGACAGATGTACTGAGGCCGGGCTTGGCTGTGGGGTGGAGGAAGGAGCAGTGTAGTGGGCTCTGTCTGGTCTGCAGCTGGGTGAGGGCTGTGTTTTGGTGGCATGGGTGCATGGGTGGCATTGGTGGCATTGGTGGCAGCAGTGGCGTGGGTGGCATCGGTGGCATCAGTGGAACCGGTGGCAACGGTGTCGTCTGATGAACCTGGGCTCTGTGACTGGGAGGGGCTTCTGCCTGTGCTGCTTGGACCTCCTGAAGCCGTAGCCTGGTAGGTGAGGCCTGTGGAAAGCCTTGGAATGGGAGGACATCACCTGGGGTGGAGGAGCAGACCTGGACTGGGTGGGAGCAGGTTCATCTGATCTGGAGGGTTGTGAAGCAGATCGGTGATCCGGTCCTTCACCACCTGGTACTGGGGTTCCGCCATGTCCATGAGGGTCTGGTTCACATAGGTGAGGAAGGGCTTGCGTTGGAGGATGAGGAGTCTGTGTGGACCAGCTGAGAGAGGATATCTATGCTGCTCCTGATGGTGTCTCTTATCTGCGAGCGGGACAGTGTGGCTCTTGTCCCTCCTGTCTGGCTCTCTGCCTTTCTGTGGAGGTGGAGCTGGGGGTGGATGCGGGGTGGACTGTGGTGGAAGTGCCGTCTCCTTTCTCCCACTGCGCCAGGGAGTCCTCCACACGCCTCCGCCATGGTTAGAACAAGCTGTCGGCGGGTTCTCCGTCGTGGCATGCTCCCACAGACACCTGCCTGGAGACAGGAGCTGACTCTCTGCGGCGGAAGAGGACTGACTCAGCAGGGCTGCCTGAGCAGAGAGTTGTGAGAGGGCGCTGGTGGGGGAATCTCACCCTCCAAGAAGCTGCACTTGGCCATGGACGTAGGGCTCTCTGTCCCGTCAGCTTGACCGTTGCCTGGCCAGATTTCTGTAGGTGCAGCTTCCGTACCAGGTGTGCATGTGCTTGCCACCAGCCGAGGAGCACCTCCGAAGTGTAGCCCGCTCTCCGCCTTCTCTCTCCAAGCAGCCTGCTTCCTTTTGGTGTCCCTATAGAGCCTGTGTCCCTTCCGCCATAGATACTCTTCTCTCTCAGCCACTCCAGCACCTCATCCTCATGTTCCTCCTCGATGTTTTATGCCTGCCTCTCCCGTTCTCGCTCTGCCTCTTCTCCCTTTGGCAGGACCACATGGACCCTCATCAGAGGGCTTTCCAGGTTGTAGGGCTGCTCCTCCACACCATCAGCAGCAGCACACCAGCAGGACCAACCACCACCAGCAGCAGCAACCAGCAGCAACCAGCAGGACCAGGATCATCATCAGCAGAGAAAGCGCCAGCAGCGCCAGCAGCACCAGCAGCACCAGGAGCATGAGCAGGCCACAGGACCTGGGAGCACCAGCAAGACCCAGGGAGCCACGAGCAGGACCAGGACCATGAGGCAGGACACAGGAGCACCACCAGGACTAGCAGGACGAGGAGCAGCTTCAGCCGATAAGCACCAGCAGCATCAGCAGAGTAAGCACCAGCTAGAAGCACCACCCGCACCGAAGCAGCATCAGCAGAGTAAGCACGAGCAGAAGCACCACTGCCATAAGCAGCATCATTAGCTCTCCCAGAAGCAGAAGGCAGCAGACAGCCCCAGCCCCAGAAGACCGAGCCCGTGCTGCAGAAGCCCCAGCGAGGGGCAGAGGGAGGGCCAGGGGTGGGGGGTGGCCCTGTCCTCTTGCCAGGGCTGGCAGCAGGATGGCTGAGACTTTCCTTCTTCCCCATGGTTGTGGGGTTGCTGGCGTGGCAGGCGCAGGCTGGCAGGCTGGCAGCAGGCTGGCAGGCAGGCTGGCAGGCTGGCAGGCAGGCAGGCTGCAGGCAGGCAAGGTCAGGGCAGCAAGCTGGCGGGCAGGCAGGCCAGGTGAGGAGAGCAGGGGCTGGCATAGGCTGGGAGAGGCTGGCTGGCTGGAGGAAGCTGGCAGGCAGCAGGCTGGCAGGCAGGCAGGCAGGCAGGCTGGCAGGCAGCAGGCAGGCAGGGAGATGTGTCTGGAACAGGTCTTTCCTGTGAATGTTGACCTGCTTGGAGCTTCCTCCCTTTATATCCGCGGGGCTGACGCAATGCATCCTCCTCGGCATGCGCAGTGAACAGAGACATCCGCTAGGCATCTGCTAGGCATTCCCGCTAGGCTTCCGGCTGGCATCCTGCTTCATCCGCTCGGCTTCCGCTGTGCATCCGATTCATCCGCTTGGCATCCCGCTCTGCATCCACTCTTCTTCGCTTCGATCCGCTTTGCTGGCGGTCCCCGTGGAAAACCTTGCGATGTGCGCATCCGCTCCCATCCGCTAGGCTTCCGTGGAGCATCCACTTTTCCATACGCCCTGCGTCCTCCCCCCGTCCGTTCTTTCTGTGTTGTCCACTCTGGTTATGCAAATTTTGCCGCCTGTTTGACGAGTGGAAGAGCAACCAGATGCGAGACATTTTTCTCGTCTGCTGTGTCCTTTTTACAAACGTTTTGCATCCGTTGGCCAGTGTGACAGGGCCTTAACTCTTCCTTAGTTTGTTCCTCTTCCTTCCCCCAAACGGCTTCATTTGAAGCTGATCATTACAAGGACATAATACAGTGTATTTCCTGTGTTCCTTTGAATGTGCTTGCATTTTTCTTTTCCTATTTCATTTTTTTCCAAATATAACCAGGAATCTGTGGGGGCTTTTTCCTTTGTTATTGCACTTTCATAAGTCCTGGGGGTTCTTTTGTCTAAAGGGCAAGATAAGAATATTACACAAAATAAAAATAAATAGCACAAGAGGCTTGAAGATAGCCAGAATCCTTTTCTTCTCCCAGCCTTTCAACAGCAAATCATTCAGCATACACAATTTAATTTGGGAAAAGTGAATGTTTTAACAATCTCCCTTTGCAGAGGGATAGCATTATTCTTTTCTCCACTTCCTTTTTAGAAAGGGATTTCTTACTGAACAAATGAATAGCAGAGAAAATTGTGATAAGTCTATTCTAAGCCTTAGCAAATGGGTTCATGGAGAACTGATGCTTTGATTTTTTTGTTTGTACTTTGTAGTAAACGAAGCTGCTTCTTGAATGGTGTGTAAAATTACTGTCAACTTATCGGAATTTCGGTTCTCTTGCAATGTTTCTTAGAAATTGTTATGGAAAAAAAATACCTTGCTTGTGCTTGTCTTCCCACTAATAAGTCATCAAATGGGAGCATCCAAGATGTAGAAGGGGTGTGTAATGATGATGACCTGCTTTATGATAGTAAAGCCTTTCCTTTTTCATATGCATTGCAGGGACAGAGCTGTTATCATTTGATGGAGGTCGCCATCTTTATTTTTTGACCCATTGTGGTCATCCCTATGAATACATTTATTGATAGTTGGATCAAGAGTTGTACTGGTGGGATTCAAAAATTTTTACTACTGATTCTGTGGGCATGGCTTGGTGGGCATGGCTTGGCTTGGTGGGTAAGGCAAGGGAAGGATACTGTAAAGTCCCCATTCCCACCCCACTGCAGGGAAAGAATACTACAAACTCCCCATTCTCTCCCCACCCAACTAACCTGCTCTCCAGCTCTGTTCTCCTGTGCAGGGCAACAAAAGAAGACCCAGCCGATCAGCTGGGACTCAGAGGCAGAGAATAGTTGAGTGCGGGGCCTGTAAGACGTAGTATTCTGAACTACTCAAAATTTCTGCAACCGGTTCTCCGAACTACTCAAAATTTCTGCTACCGGTTCTCCAGAGCTGGTCAGAACCTGCTGAATACAATCTCTGACTGTAAGTATCCCTCAGGATCTGCATTTTTCAAAATTTCTCATGCAAGTTAAAAAAAACACAACAGATGTAAACATTGAAAACATATACATTGTGGAAAATCATAAACAAAACCATGCATGTTAATTAAACCAACATACCAGAAAATTTTATCTTAGAAATGTCTTATAAATAACAGGAAGAAGGCTACCAAATTATCACAGAGGTGTTTTTTTTCAAAAGGCAATTGGAGTTTGTTTTTCCTTGATGACATTTCACTTCTCATTCAAGAAGCTTCTTTAGGGTCTGACCAAATGGCTGGAGAATGGAAGGATTTAAGGAAGCAAAATGTCTTCAAGGAAAAACAAACTCCAGTTGCCTTTTGAAACATGATTGACTGAAACATTACCTGGATGACTGAGAATCTCCACAGACAAGGCTACAAAATGTGTTATTTGGAGAAACAGACTGTGTTTTATGTGAACTCTAAAAAATGGCTAGCTAGTGGAAGCTTAGAATAAAATAATGGAGAACAAAAGGGACATCAACCTAAAAAACTAATCTAGGTTTCCTAATAATTTCCATGGTAGCTGGGCATTAAGAAGAGACTCAGCTAGCTCCTCCCTGATTCACAGGGAAATAAAAAGAAGAGGATGAAAACCACAATCTGACTGCAGCTTGAAGCCAAATTCTTTTCCACAGATTGTATCGATAAACTATCAATAAACCAATCATCCTGCTGAATTGATTTCCAGATGTGCTCCACCTTGCAGACTGACGTTTGGGAAAGCTCACCCATTTGTACTCTTAAATTTTCAAGAAATTGTGTCTCATATCTTTTTCTCCATTTGCAACGGGCTAAGAAGGAAGGAAAGAACATGGAACCATTGTCCTGTAGGTCATCTTACAGGTTATTCGTCTGGTCAAGGGAACTGAAAGTTAGGCTGGATAAATGTTGAACATCTGAGCTCTTCTTATATTGTAAGGTAAAAGGGAGAGAGAAAACTGGTGTAAGAATAAATAAATTTTGTCTAACAGGAATACAACTTATAATCAGGGGTGGGATTCAAATTTCTTAACAACTGGTCCTGTGGGCATGGCCTAATTTGTGGGTGTGGTCATATGACTGGCTGGGCATGGCTTGCATGTTAATATTACAAATATATATGTAAAGTGTGATTTTTTTTTATTTAAAAAAGAGCAACTTTTATCCGAAATCAGGCAAAGCAAGCAGACAGATTAAGCTGCTAGTAGAATCACAGCTTCACTCCCAGATCTATCTTTCTGCAATCTGCTGTCTGAGTCTGCACTGCAAAATAGAATCTTCAATCCTAAGGAAGGTTCAGCTCTGCTCTCAGGCCACTTTTCTCCCTCGCCCAACCCTCTGAATACCACCCCTGACTGAGCCTCAAGGAAGCCTCCTGGGTGGGGTGGGTGAGGAGGGGAGGGGCCAGCCAGTGGTGTGATGAGATAAAAGAGAATAGTAGGGGAAGATAAAGTGAAGATAAAAGAGTAAAGTAAAGTAGAATAAGATAAAATAGAATCCAAGGATGGATAATAAAATGAATATTTTTTTTTAAATAAAGTTTTATTTGGGTTTTCACAAATACAAAATACAAGTAAAACATCTTCTTTGAAAATAGCATGGTCCCGGGTTACACTTCTTTATACAGACACAAACTCAATTTCATGCTCATTTTTGTGTTCTATTCCATATCTTATTACTATTTCATGCATTTTTCTACATAGCCTTAGTATCGTTCTACGTCCGTTCTAAATGTTCATTTTGCGTCTAAATCTATAATATTTGATTATTCTCATCTCAATTCAAATCATTATTTACTGCGTATATCTTTCAATTTCACTTTTGCGTTTATTCTCATTAGACGATTTCTTCTCTAGTAGTCTCAAAATTGTGAGTTCTGACGACAGTGCAAACAGCCTCTCTATTATCTTATTATCTTGTTCCAATTCAACTCTTATGTTGATAAACATTCGTGATGTATACCTCTAGAGTCATTACACATCAATATTAATACATTAATACATAACTTCCAATCGAATTCTGCTTGGTATATATCCTTAAATACACACTATTATTCTTAAAAAAAAAAGGATTCGTGAAAATATTACATATTAAAACCCTCAATTCCATTCCAATTCAGTTTCATCAATTAATGTTCAATTAAATCTTATACACACATCTTCTTAACATTTCTTTTCAATTTAAACTGTCCATTAATACTTCCCTTGAAATACACATATATCCCATACTTTATTTTTTCTCCTTTTATTTTGTTCCTTCACATATGTTTTATATTTCATTTTGTTACATTTATTTATTGACAAGCATTACCATCTAAGTTATCTAACCTAAATCCTATTTTATCAAACATTTTAATTCATACATTGTTTCATATTTTCTGAAATTTATTTCTATTTACTAAAATATAACAACTTATTGTCTTATATGTACCTATTTGAAAAAATCTTTTTACCATTAGGATTTTCACCCATTATCTCTAAATAGGCCCTGTTTCTCTTATATTGTGTTTCTGTCATTTATTTAACTTGCTTTCCTCTTTCTTCTCCTCTCTCTTTTCTCCCTCCCCTTTTTACCCCCTTGTTCTCTCTACTTCTAATTCTCTCTTCTTGCATTTCCCTTCGTTCTTTGCTTTCTTGATTTTGAAGTATTATTTCACTCTATTCTTTTTTTGGGTTGTTTTTCCCAATCTCTAAACTGTCTCATTCTCTTTTCCCCCCTTCCTGTTTTTGCCTCTCCCTGAGATTACTTGTTCATTAAAGATGGGCTTCTTTTATCTTGTCCCAATCTTCTTGTTCTGCAGCATTTCTTGTATGTTTCTCATTAGCTTCCACATCTCTAATTTCCATAGAAGCTGAAATATCGGAAGCAAAATCTTTTTTGTGTATCGTTCTTTGTACTTTTTAAGTTTAGTGTTTGGCAATTCTGTCTACAAGGTGGAGGCCATTCTTAAAACATACCACCTTGATTGATTTTAGTTCATTCTCAATTGCTAGTTATACGAAGACTATCAGTAGAATCACCAAATAATTTCTCTAAATAGTTCCCAAGCTTTTCTCATTAGTCTGTTTTTCTCACTTTCCAATCTTCGCTGGGGTTTTACTATTTTATGTGCTTGATTGTATAATCATTAAGGTGTATTTGATTGTTGACAATAGGTTTATCAACTGTATGTTTACTGTAATTCTTTTGAAGTTTCCAGGCACAGTCCCCTCCCTTCCAGAATTCTGCCCTCTTTTTTATATCTTTCTTCTCTCCTTTCCTGTTTTCATATATAAGCTTTTTAATTATCCAGAAAACCTTGTGATTACCGCGCGTTTCACGATTTGTTTATTTTCAGCCATTAAATGGCCTATTAATTGTCAAAGTGGATTTTTTTCCGACATTTCCTGAGCTCATTCGATCTCTTAGCTGTCAGTAAGAAGAGGAGAATAACAAAACACCAATATCCTTTCTCTTTTTCTCTCTCCTTCGCTGCTTAGAAATCTTCTTTGGGTAGTAGTGTTATTTTTTTTTTTTTAATTCCCGGGTACTCTATTTTGTTGCTTTGCTGTGTTTGCCCCAGTTCAACCAAAACTTTTCTCTTCTTATCTTCCTCCTGCACATTCTTTCTCGGTCGAGTTTTTCTTGAAGTGGCCAATTTCTGAACCACTGCTACAATTGCCTCGTCGAAAGGGAATAATGGCCAGCTGGGGAGGAGAGATGTGGCTCTCCTCAACCCTGCAGGCAGTCTCCCCCTTCTTCACCACCTCTATGGAGTGGCTTAGTCCTGAAACCAGCTGGTTTGGGGAGCTCCAGCGGTGAGCACAGATCGAAACTGCGCAGAGTCGCAGTTTCGGTCTTTCACCAAAGAAGCTCAAATTGGAAGTCCCGGATAATAAAATGAATATTAAAGTTCAAAGACAGTACGTGTTTAGGTCAATTCATCATCTTTTCATGAATCCCAATGTAGTCTATAAAACAACTTCTCCATTGGACAGCCCTGACTATAAATCTAACAGGTCTACTGTCTACATATATATTTATGCCCTGTAAAAAAATAAGATAATCTTTTGTTAGAGTCTCAGGATATGGTTCTCTCAAGCAGTGTCTGTAAGTACCAAGTCCTAGCTGAGGCACATAATTGGCAATTGAATAGAACATGCACAATGTCTTCTATTTCTGATCCTCCACATTCTCCCAAATGAGAATTCAAAAGCTATATCTGGAATTAGGACAATATTTTGTTAGACTTATTCTCCCGCACTATGAACTACTTGACAAAATCTTCATCAGTTGAAGATAGCTGAATAGATAACATTAAAGCTGGAAGCTCCAATATGGCCTTTTGCCTTTGCCCTAGGTAAAGAAGGAAGTTACCTGGATAATCTTTTAAAAGGACTTTCAGAAAGAGATATAATACCACAAAATCAGGTGGGAGGGATAATAAATTGGACTAAGCTGTTTTGAGAAGAAAGAGACAGAAGGGGAGTACTGCCAATTGGCACAAAGTGAATAGAAGTAGAAAGGTGGAATCAACAAAACTATTAAGCTAGCAGTTTATTGTTCAAATGTTTGAATTACTATTTATTGACAAAGAAAAAGAGCCTGAGAATATGTAACATAGAAAAATCCCATTTACTGAGATTAATCTTCCAAACATGCCTGATATAAGTAGCCAAGGACAGAAATGAAATTGGAGACATTTAACACAGTTTACAGAGGCACAATCATGCCCCTGGTGGAGACTGACTCTGAGGGAGAGGAGGAATAGCCGACAGGGAGTGGAAATGTGGCTCTGGAGATTGTGGAGGAGGCTGGGGAAGGTCAGAGGCCGGCTGAGCAGTCAGAGGAGGACCCAGGCCCATCCCCTCTCCATCCCTAGGGCACTCAGGGAGGAGAGGATAAGGCAGAAACATGGTCTACTCAGGAGGAAAGGGCCTTGATCCTCTTCATGGGCTGCAGCTGTGAAAACTGCATAAGAGTTTGGACCTGTGTACTGGCAAACGCTGGAAACAAAGCGTGTTTTATTTTGGCCTGAAGTTATCTTGGTTGGTGTCCTTCCAACAGACTGTGCCTTGTTGTATTCTTGAATTTGGTACATACTTCTGTTCTGTTGTAGAAATTTTTTCATTGTAATTTGTTTGATTTTTTAATTTCACCTCTATTTGCTCTAATTTAAGCCTGACATAACGAAAGAAAACTTCTGATAAAAACTCATGCAAAATAGAGGTTGACTCATAATATGAATAATGGGGCCAAATTGGAGGCATTAAAGGACATTTATTTATGTTTTGGATTTTATTATGTTTGTGGTACACTCTGGGTCATCACAGGCACTTAAGTGAGATCAGTGGTATAGAAATGTAATAATATATACACAATAAATTTCATGCAAATGAGGAATTTTGGGAGTGGAAGTCCATACAAGTTGCCAAGTTGAAAAACACTGCTATATGCTAGCAGAATATTAAATATCTGAGGCATGCCTCATTTTGTGGTATGTATTTAATATAACTACATACTTAATATATCAAATGTGAATATAATTTGTAGCTATTTTAAAAGAAACAGAATTGAATCATCAGACTTTCATTTATGTGCTGTCAGTGTACAATTAATGTGTTTACCAGAAATGTGATCTGAGTTAATAGGAATATAAGCAAGTTTTTGAAGTCACCCCATTCAATCCATTCAATGCATTATTATTCATGCAGTCTCTATCAACCTGGTGCCTTCTGGAAGTGTACAGATTACAAATATGGGATTTTCAGCTAGCAACACCATGAAGAATTGTGGGAAATGGAGTCCTAAGGTATTTCAGAGGGACCACAAAGTCTACCTTGACTGACAGAAAATCTCCAGGATTTCAGACATTGCATTTTCCACCTTTTCCTAGGAATATCCAAATTAAATCTGAGATGTTCTGTGTGCAGCGTACATATTCTATTTCTGTTATTCCATCTTCTCACATTCTTCTTTCTCACTCGTGCACATTTGTAATATTTCTTATTTTGAAAAACTGGGTCCATCCATTAGTTGAGTGCTTGCAATTCTCTTTTTTTTAAAAAAATATTACTTGTGAATTATTTTAGTAAATCATACATTTTGACCAATTCTTTGGTTTAAATATGAGTGCATATACAATACCCAGGAACTGATTAATGAGAGGAACTTGCTTCCAGACATAATTGTCCTCACTGTTGAGAAGAAGAAACTTCCGAACAGTAAGGGCAATAAGCCAGTGGAACCACTTGCCATCAGAAATTGTGGGTGTTTCATCACTGGAGGTTTTTAAGAAGAGACCGGACAGTCACTTGTTTGAAATGGTATAGGATCTTCTGTTTTAACCATGGTTGGACTAGAAGACCTCCAAGGTCCCTTTCAGCTCTATTCTGATTGATTGGTTAGTTGATCATAAAACTGGGTTCAACTTTTCCAAGGATGACTCCTGATACATACAACATTTGATCTTGGACTGTGTAAGATCCTGCTATAACCAGGGGTGGGATTCAAATTTTTAACAACTGGTTCTGTGGGTGTGGCTTAGTTTGTGGGCATGGCTTGGTGGTCATGTTATTGGCTGGGCATGGCCAACTCAATATCACTCACATCGAGGCATGCATCTCCTCGCCTGGCCTCTCATGACTGTGGGGATGTTGCAACAGTCGTAAGTGTGAAAAAGGGCCATAAGTCACTTTTTTCAGTGCCATTGTAACTTTGAATGGACACTCCACACAAGCAGAGTACCATCAAAGGAGGGGAAAAAAACTCCAGAGAAGTTCCTGAGACAGAAAATCTAGAATGTAATAAGGGTTAATGGAGACGCAGTTTCTGTAAGCAATGCCAGAATGTTTCCTTCCTGCCTTCCTTACAGGATTAGGCCAGTAATTTCTTCTGACAACCAGTTCCCTGAACTGCTGAGAATGTTAACAACCAGTTCTAGCGAATAGGTGCGAACTGGTAGAATCCATATAACCCATCAGGCCAGAGGTGGTATTCAGCAGGTTCTGACCAGTTCTGGAGAACCAGTAGCAGAAATTTTGAGTAGTTCAGAGAACCGGTAAGTACCACTTCTGACTTGCCCTGCCCCCATCTATTCTCTGCCTCCCAAGTCCCAGCTGATTGGCTGGGACTTCTTTTGTTGCCATGCACAGGAGAACGGAGCTGGAAAGCAGGTTAATGGGATGGGGAGGGAATGCGATTTTGCAGTATTCTTCCCCTGCCATGCCCACAAAACAGGTAGTAAATTTTTTTTGAATCCCATCACTGCATCAGGCTCTGTCCTTGAGGAGTGGGGTTCCCTCTCTACACAATGTGACCCTTCCCTATTTTTATCTGGCAAGGTTGGAGAGCTCTGAACCGATAGAAATGTCTCAGAAGGAGAATCCTTGCAAGAGAATTCATGAAGCACAAACATTATTTAATTATGGACTGAAAATGTTTGCATCCTGCCTCTCAAAAAATTCTTTCTCTTGCTAAGTTCCAGGCATGTCTCTGCATCAGATCCTTTCATCATCACTATTTTATACACAAAGCAATGGAATGCTCTGTAAATGAAATCATTAAAAGTGTTTGTGCAACAATGACTGTTTGGGAAACACAACTACCTTTGAAAAGCAGACTTCTACCTTCCATTCAAAGCAAGAATCTCTTTCTAGCAGAAGTGATTTCAAGTATTTTTGTTTCTCTTGCATTGTATTTCCTCTTTCCACTTCTCCTTCAGGAAAGTTAGACTCATTTCAGGATTGGAGTGGAGGGATACCAATGTTGAAGCATGAAATGGGGCATAAGAAAAGGCAATGGATAGAGTGGGGAAAAAGGAAGCATAAGTCAAGTTAATTTCTTACAAACTGAAAATCATAAGTTTTTAAAAATTAAAAATGGTCCTAATCTCCTTCCCCAACCTAATGCCTTCGGGATGTGTTGTTGTTTTGACTGATACGTTGTCTTTGTCTGCTGGTGAGCACTCAGTGCACCTTGTTATTGTTAGTTGCAAAGTCATGTTTGACTCATCACAACCCCATGGTATGTTCCTCCAGGCGTTCCTGTCCTCTACCATCCCCTGCAGTCCATTTAAGCTCAGCCAACTGCTTTAGTGACTCCATCCAGCCACCTCATTCTCTGTTGTCTGCTTCTATTGCCCTCAATCTTTCCCAGCAATAGCCCTTCTCCAGGGAGTCCTTCCTTCTCATTAGGTGGGCCAAACATTTAAAATATAAAAAAGTCAAATGCAGTATACAATAAAATTAAATATTTAAATGAATCTTTATGGATTCCGCAAAGACCAAGAGTGGGCAAGGAATGGTCTTCATATCATGGGAGCCATGCAGCAGAAGAATCTTTTCTGATGGCCAGAAAGATGAAGGGCCAAGTGACAGGATTTTCTTCCAGAAGCTCTTGCAATGAAAATGCTATCTCATCTGAGTACTTCTGTTGGCAATCCAGTTCCAATGGCATTGACTCTTCAGCATCTCTTGGACTGACAGAAGGAAGTGGTAGGGTATTGATACAGACTTGTGGATTGTCACTGTGCTTGGTTATCTGCAGAAAAAACAATTACTACCAACCTGCCTTCAATTGAGGACCTGTATACTCAAAATCAAAAAGAGGGCTGTGAAAATATCTGCAGACCCCTCACCTCCCGGACATAAACTGTTTCAACTCCTACCCTCAAAATGATGCTATAGAGCACTGTACACCAGAACATCTAGACATAAGGACAGTTTTTCTCCGAACGTCATCACTCTGCTAAACAAATATTTCCCTCAACACTGTCCAACTATTTCCAAAATCTGCACTACTATTACTATTAATCTTCTCATTACTCCTTATCACCCATCCCCTCCCACTTATGACTGTATGACTGTAACTTCGTTGCTTGTATCCTTACAATTTATATTGACTGTTTCCTAGTATGATTTGATTGCTTATTGTACCCTATGACTATCATTACATATTGTACCTTATGATTCTTGACTCTTGATGAATGTATCTTTTGTTTTATGTATACTGAGAGTATTTGCACCAAGACAAATTCCTTGTGTGTCCAATCATACTTGGCCAATAAAGAATTCTATTCTGTTCTATTCTATTCTGTTCTATTCTATTCTATTCTATTCTATTCTATTCTATTCCATTCTATGAGATTGCTACACTTAGATTAGTTTCTTCTGCCTTTTTTCCCAGGCACATAGCTGAAAAATAGTTGAAACTGAACAGATTAAAATATTTCTAAATAGAAACAGATGAAGTCTTGACATGTAACACACCAGATGTAGCTATGGTTGGACACATGAAAATGTTTATAATTGTTGTGGCAATTGCAAGGGATAGTAGAATAAAAGACAAAGAATTGAAGATTACAAAGTATAAAAATCTGAAAAACAAAGTTGAAATATTATGGCTTAAACTGGCTGTGGTGATCCCAATGGTTATCAGCATACTGAGTGCCACACCAAAAAGCCTTGGAAAGCCTAGAAAAATCTGCATACTTACAAAATTTCCATTTGTCAGTTGCAAAAGGTTACACTGTTTTGATTCAAACGTATAACCTCCCAATACATTATGATATCCTAAATTCTTGGGAAGAACTCAATGGGAATGAAGGCCAACAGACAGCTGGGATTTCACATTGTTGTCTATAATAAGATATTTTAAAAAATATTATTGATAGAATTATATTATTTACATAACAATAATTTATTGAGCTTATATGTTGCCCAACTTCCCAAAATTCTGGGAAGCTCAAAATAATCAAACAAGGCAATTAACAGTAAAATCAATGAAATTTGAAAAATAAAAGATAGCAATGGGACAAACCAGATGGAATGAAGCGAGGAGTCTTTCTCTCTCTTGCCAAAGGCTCTTAACTGGTCTTCTAAATGATGGCAGAATAAAGTTATCTGGATCTGCTACATGCACTGAACTTGTGATTCTTCTTCTGATAGGATGTTGTTAGCTAGGAGTTAGGCTCTACCCTTTGAGGCCTTTGAATTCTGGTATGGAGAAGACTCCTGCGAGTCCCTTGGATTGCAAGGCGATCAAACCAGTCAGTCCTAGAGGAGATCAACCCTGACTGCTCTTTGGAAGCCAGATTCTGAAGATGAAACTCAAATAATTTGACCACCTAATGAGAAGGAAGGACTCACCGGAGAAGAGCCTAATGCTGGGAAAGATTGAGGGCAAAAGAAGAAGGGGAAGACAGAGAATGAGGTGGCTGTATAGAGTCACTGAAGCTGTAGGCATGAGCTTAAATGGACTCCGGAGGATGGTAGGGGACAGGAAAGTCTGGAGGATCATTGTCCATGGGGTCGCAATGGGTTGGACATGACTTTATGATTAACAACAACAAGGCTTTATTTCTATAATGCTGTGATTCTCAACCTTGCCAACTTTAAAATATGTGGACTTCAACTCCCAGAATTCCTCAGCCAGCATGCTTAAAGTCCACACATTTGAAAGTTGCCAAGACTGAGAAACACTTCTCAATAAGTAATAAGTTTCTTCCAAACAAACTCATTAGCAGTAAAATCTACTTCCCTAATAATTATACAGACAATGTTTTAAACTCTAATAATCTGGGGCAAAGCTACTTAGAGTGTTAAGAATCAATGCTAACAAATTGAATTGTGATGGCAAATAATTGGCAACCAGTGCAAATATTTTAGTATCATCTTTATATTTTCTTTGTATTATATATTTATTGATAGCCTAGCTGCTGAACTTTTGACCAACTGCAATTTCTCAAATCTTTATAAGGGTACCCCAAGATAGAATATGTTACATTAATCAAGGTGATATGTAACCCAGGCAATAAACATAGGTAAGGTAAAGGTAAAGATTCCCCTCGCACATACAGTACATGCTAGTCATCACCAGCTCTGGGGGGTGGTGCTCATCTCCATTACAAAGCCAAAGAGTCCGAAGATGTCTCCATGGTCACATGGCCGGCATGACTAAATGCCAAAGGTGCATGGAACGCTGTTACCTTCCCACCAAAGGGGTCCCTATTTTTCTACTTGCATTTTACATGCTTTCGNACATGGCCGGCATGACTAAATGCCAAAGGCGCATGGAACGCTGTTGCCTTCCCACCAAAGGGGTCCCTATTTTTCTACTTGCATTTTACATGCTTTCGAACTGCTAGGTTGGCAGAAGCTGGGACAAGTAACAGGGGCACACTCTGTTACGCAAGGCTAGGGATTCAAACCGCCGAATTGCCAACCTTTCTGATTGACAAACTTAGCATCTTAGCCACTGAGCTACTGTGTCCCTTAGGACAAACATACAACTGCCAAATCCAGACAGTTTAGGAAGGAACTTATCTGGTCTACTAGAATCAATTGTATAAAAGTGTTCCTTGATACAATTGCCATCCATGATCTCAGTAATATCTCAGGGACCCAGGTTTTGAAGCTGCTGTTTTTGTTGTAGTGCAACACCATCCAAAACAAAGTGAACCTCAACTTTTGAGTGCACTTTCCTATTTATATAACCACTTCTCACTTGCCTAGATTTAATTTCAGATTGTTCTCTCTCATTCAAACTGTTGTAGTTAATTGTTGTAGTTTATTTATTCCAGGTTATTGATTACTTTCTACAAATTGGATACTAAGGAGCAATAGAGCCAGGTATCATCAGCATACTGATGACACTCTGCTCTAAAACTCTGTCAGTGGTTTCAGTATGAAGTTTCATTTCAGGAAGGACAAAATGGAATCCTGTAGGCAAGACCTAAGCAGATAATAGACAAAACAAGCTGAGCAGCAGGAGAGGGCACATAGACTAATGTGTTTAGGGATAGCTTTCCTCAGAAAGAGTTACTCCTCCAGCCAACTGGGCAGCTTCAACATACTGTTGGTGCTTCCTTGTGCTAAGTATGCTATCTGCCACACTGCAAATTACCATAGGCCAAGCTGAGAGATGTGCTACCCTAGAAAAGAAATTAACACCTGGTTCTGATCAGATCAACTATATAACGTCTGTTAGATGGAGCAACCAAGAAGCCCTTTCAACAGACTACTTTCAAGCACAAGGCAAATATTTATTTATTAATGACTCAGTAGGAGGTGTTTACAATTGGATAATAGCATGAAAAACAAAAACTGGAAACAAAACACAAGAAACATTCAGAACCAAAGAAAGCAATAGAATAAATAGGACAAGAGAATAAATTAAAAAAAACAACTCATTCTGACTTATTTATTTATGTAACTGTTCTTCTCGTGACACTGATTCTGGGTGGGGCACAAATTATTAAAAACAAAGAACTTGATACAACTTGAAAAAACTTGTTTGATTGACTTAGGGTGGAGATGTATAGTTGGATACCACTGGCATATTGGTGATCTCTGGTCTTTCCCAATAAATGGCAACACCCAGTGGTTTCATAACAATATTAAATAAGAGCAGGAAGAGAATAGGATTCTGGTGATTGGTTTTGGCCTAGAGCTCTTCCAGTATCAGTTGGAAATGTCCCTGGAGAAAAAAGGAGATCCAATGCAGCACAATGCTTCCCACTTGTAAACACTGAAACCGGTCCAGAAGGATATCATAATCAATATTATCAGAAGCCACTAAAGTTTAAGGAAGCCCTTGTGATGCAGTGATTAGAATGCAGTATTGCAGATGAACTCGATCCTGATGGGCTCAAGGTTGACTCAGCCTTCCATCTTTCCAAGATCAGTAAAATGAGGACCCAGATTGTTGGGGGAAATATGCTGACAGTGTATATTGCCCAGAAAGTCCTGTAAAACTATGGGGTGATATATCGCA
Source organism: Laticauda laticaudata (assembly GCA_004320025.1). Taxonomy (NCBI): domain Eukaryota; kingdom Metazoa; phylum Chordata; class Lepidosauria; order Squamata; family Elapidae; genus Laticauda; species Laticauda laticaudata. The sequence goes on along the minus strand of BHFT01065414.1, from coordinate 12,750 downwards.
AAGCACGTGATCACCAAACCGATTGTAAAACTGGTACCATCCCACTACTGGTTGTATCATTATTCCTGCCTATGAGGATGATCAGTATATTAACTCAGTCATCAGTGGAAAAAAGTCTAGGTAATCCATTCATTTTTAGGACCCTCAACAATCTTCCTTAAAAAGACTGTTACAGATTGGACAAAAATTGTCTAGTACCATTGAATCCAAGAAGGCTTCTTGAGGAGGGGATGATCTATGACATCTTTAAAAATTAGAAGGAATGTGTCCTCCCAGAAAAATGCATTTGCCATGAATGCCTGAATCCAGTCATATGTTCATAACCAGGAGGTGTTAATCAACTAGAAAAGGCATGGATCTAATATACAAGAGGTTGCACTCACACCACCAAGAATCTTGTCTACTTCCTCAGCATCAACAAGTTCAATCTCTTCCCATAGAAATGGACTATATTCAGCCTCTTGTCACTTCCAAGAGACCTGCATAACCAGAATGAATCTGTGTGATTGTATCTAATAGATGCCTGAAGGAGTTTTCACATTCTCTCTGTAGAGCAGGGCTGTCAAACTCCTGGCCCAAGGGCCAGATGCATTATGTGCTGGCCACGTCCATGCCCAGTTTAGTGAAGGGGAAAAAAAAGTCCCAATAAAATTCATGATGCCACCATGATGATGTGACCTGCTGTAGAAATTCCTCCTGTTCATTTTTCCCCATGAAAGATGACAACATTTCTCCTACACGAGGGTCAATATGAGCAGTTATGTTGTACTGGCAAAAAATTCTTCAGTGTGAAATTGAGTTAGATTCTTGTCAGTGTCAGGCAACAGCTGGAGGTTCTAATCAACCAATTAAGATCACAGAGCAAAGCTTGTTAATATGCAGATAGCATTTTTTAGGGAGCGGACTCTGCCCCTCTCCACTCTGTAAAAAATAGGGAAAAGGAAAAAAAATAGGTCAGGCACAGGACATGAACAGTGATGATGTATAAGTCAATGTCAAACACATGGCTCAGAAAGATGCTACAATGTTTTTAAATGAGGGCATTGTTCTCAAAGTTACTTTAGATCACAAAGTTACTTCTTTGTCATTGTTGTAACTGTAAAATGGTCGCTGTCCAAGCAGTTGCTAATCAAGGACTACCTGTATCTCCCCCATTCCAGATCATGCTGCCACTCTTCCAGAGGGAATAGAAACAAGTCTAATGTTTTATCACTGCTATCAGATCCAGGCTTGTTATGGTAGGTATGAACTCTCAAGCCCCTTGATAATCTACAGTAAAGGAAGGCAGGTGTCATGCCCCTGGTGGAGACTGACTCTGAGGGAGAGGAGGAACAGCCAACAGAGTGGAAGTGTGGCTCTGGAGGTTGTGGAGGAGGCTGGGGAAGGACAGAGGCCGGCTGGGCAGTCAGAGGAAGACCCAGACCCATCCCCTCTCTATCCTAGGGCATGCAGGGAGGAGAGGATAAGAGAGAGATGTGGTCTACTCAGGAGGAGAGGGCCTTAATCCTCATCATGGGCTGCAGCTGTGACAACTCAATAAAAGGACGGAGGTGCATATGGGTGAGCGCTGGAAACAAAGTGTGGAAATATCTCTAATTTATGGTTCCTCTCTGAGTTTGGTGTCCTTCCCTGTGTGTGTTCTTTTATCTGTGGATGTCATTCAACCCTTATCTTGCCTAGTTTGTGTTGTTTTTTTCCCTCCTTCTTGTAACTGGTTGTGTGGGAGTTTTTTTTGTCTTCCCTCAAGGCTATTTGGAGCTTTGAAGCAAAGTGAAGGAATAAAAGAGGCTTTACCGGGTTTTTGTGACTGTGTTTATTTTTATCCCTACCCTGGGTCATCACAGCAGGTTGAAGTTTTTCCAGCACTAGAATTCACTGCCAATCCAGCCATGGCTTCATGTAGCATTCAAGCATTGGATCTGAAGTCATGTTGATGATATTTTCCTGCATGTGGCTCCAGTGATGCAGGATTAAGTCGAAATTGCTTGTCAGAAACACCAACTCTCAATCTGATATAATCAATGTAGAGTTCATTTTGTCTCCCCATCTATCCACGGGAAAGACCTTTGGATTTGAATGAAGAGTTCATGTTGTTATTAGTTAAATTCTTGATCCTTTTCCAAATACTTATTGTCACTTTAAATGTACATCAATTGTGTACATTTAAATGTACACTAATTAAAATGAAATTTCATTGCATACAGCTCTCAGAGGATTACCACCTCCAGTATACATTACATAAACATGACAAAAATATAAATAAATAAATAAAAAATTATGCATATACCCACATATATTATATGGCACAGAGAAACAACAGTCTAGTTCAGAGAAGAACGAGTCTTGTGAGTTTACCAGACGGATGGCATAGGGAACAAAAGTGTTACAGAAGCTGGTAGTCCTGCTAGAAATACTTTGAAACCTCCTCCCACAGGGGAGCAACAGAAGCAGACTGTAAAGTGTGTGTATGTGTGTGTGGTTTCTATCAATTCTCTGAGCTTTAAGCACATAGTGCTTATGGCGCTTATGTGGGTGGAATTTCCCTTTTTGCAAAACAGTCACTGCCGGCATGGAATTTCCCTTTTGCAATACAGATGGTAAAGAAAAATAAGTATTTTCATCATTATTCCAGAACACTACCTACATATATGAAAAGTTAGACACCTCCCCAGTTCAGTGTCTATTATTTTATACTCTCTTAGAATGAACAGTAGTTGGCACTGAATAGTAATGCATGCAGGTTACAGATTCAGGGCAGGGAGGGCTTTGGGATAACTTGATATTGCTCACTCCTGATTACAAACTGTTATTTATTTATTTATGTGTTTGTTTATTTATTTAATTTGTCACGCAAGTGTTAGAAAACAGATATAAGTATAAAAATGGTTATGAATACATGAAATGGATACGAATAAAAAAGAAACAATAGGACAGGGAGGGTAGGCACATTGGTGCGCTTATGCATGCCCCCCTACAGACCTCTTAGGAAAGGGGTGAGGTCAATAATAGACAGTTTAAGGTTAAAGTTTTGGGGGTTTGGGGAAAAAAACCACAGAATTAGGTAGAGTATTCCAGACATTGACCACTCTGTTGCTGAAGTCGTATTTCCTGCAATCAAGTTTGGTTTACCTTGAGTTTGTATTTATTGTGTGCTCTTATATTGTTGTGGTTGAAGCTGAATGTTGTGGTGAAGCTGTTATTGTTCATCCCTAATAAAAGCACCAATACAGATTTCCCAAGGGAAATCTTCTTTTTGCATCTGTCTGCTTTGAGAGCTGAACATTTATTCCTGTTCTCTGCTTTCTATTAACTTGATATTGATCCATATGTGAACCTTTTTTCTATCATATGACTGCTAAATTTACTCAAGCTTTAGGGAAGGGAATTGATGCCTGATGGGCATAGCAATAACCATTTCCCACTAAGACTCACATGGTCTTCATAGTATAACCCAGCTGTCGTTGAGGTGATGCAAAGCCTGTCCTCATTATTTTTATTTTGGCATGATAATAATTGGATAACTCTAGACTATGTTGTAAGTTGCTAGAGAGAAAGTGATCAAAATATTAAGGCAAGCATCTTGAAATTGAAGTTGAGTCTTCCTGAGCCATTTGCCAGCTAGCTAGGCCAGCAAAGGCAACCAACCTCTCAATGAAGGTCTCTCATTCAACTTTCTCATTGTTCTTTTGAGTTGTCTTATCAGCAGTGTAGTGGACTATGCATATAAATATTGGTCAAATCCAAAACTTGCTGCTTCAGTGCTTCATGTATTGTGAGATACCACAGATAACTGCTTGAGACACCATGGTATTCCTAGTCTTTTTCTGAGTTTTTTTTTTTTTATGTGCAAGGCTATCTTTTCAGCTGCATCCTTCAGTCTTCATCAGTGGTGGGATTCAAATAATTTAACAATGGATTCATCAGGGTCAGGTTGGCTGTTGTGGGAGGCGTGGCCCAACCCTATCCTCCATCTCTACCACACATGTAGGATGTGGGAGACTTCCCACGATAGCCAACCTGACCCTGGGAGAACTGGTTGTTAAATTACCTACCCGCCAGTTATCAAAGTGGATGGATGTTGCATCGCAATGGAGAAATGGGAGATGGAATGGCCAGCATGAAGAAAGGGGAGGAGCAGGGAGAAGAAAGAGAGAAAGCGGTCTCCTTTTTCCCTTGCATCAGTTGCTCCGTTTCCTATTTCTCCAATGCAATGCAGCACAGCACCCAGGATCCACTTTGATATCAGGGGCTACTGGTCTTCATCCAGTATCCCCATCTAAACCCCAAACTGAAGATAGGGAAGAGTCTTGTTTCCAATAACATCCCCAGCTGCATAACCCTCTTACAGAGCTTTGCATATCAAATGTTGTGACATCTCTGATTGTCCCATGGTGGCCCAGACTTACAGTCACTGAAACTGGTTGTTGGAGCATTGTAATTCTGTTTATCTTGCTTTGTGTGAACCACTCCAGTATCTTCCTTACAGAAAAGGAGAACTTTTAGTGGCCAAATCTTTTTTTCACTTTTTAAAAAAAGCATAACAATGAAAAGAAGCATGTTAAATCAAGTGGAATCAAAGTGTCCTCTCTTTTTTGCTTTTCTTTTTAAGAAATACTCTGAAAATGTACATTGCTTAATGTTTTTCCGGTGNAAAAAAAAAAAAAAAAAAAGCTCAGGAGCCATGCACAAACAAAGTGTGTCCACCTTTGCACCATGGTCGGTCACACTGTAAAATTTCTAAATTAAAAGAACAATTATTGTATTCATTGCTACCATTCAATTAACTCTTGGCTATAGAATAACAACAATATATTTCATTTTGCAGGGCTCTTGTTCCCAATTGCCCCTGTGTTTACTTATAATCAGAAAAATATTTTTGCAAGTTCTGAAAAGTGGGTGCTTCTTTGGTACATCATTAAACTTCTCTGTCCTGATGCTAAGGAGGTTATTTTAATGTAACATTTGAAATAACTACCTTGATTAAGAAATGGTGTGATTATTGGACATATTTCTGGGAGAGAAAAAAGACTTTATGTTTGCTGTGAATGCTAAGGTCAGTTGAATAACCTAAGGATTTAAGAGAGGTGTGGAAATGATGGCTTTCCAAATGTTTGCTAGAGCCCAGCTCCCAACATCTGAACTGTTGTAGTGTAGGGTTAGAATGCAGTTCAATCCTGACCAGATCAAGGTTGACTCAGCCTTCCATTCTTCCGAGGTCGGTCAAATGATGACCCAGATTGTTGGGGACAATATCCTAAACCACTTAGAGAGGCCCTGTAAAGCACTATGAAGTATATAAGTCTATGTGCTATTGCAATAGTGGCGAATATCTCTAGCTTGGTGGTAGGATGAGAGTGAAGGTTTGTTCTCCGAGTGTGTGGGTTGGTTTCTGAACATTTCATTACCAGGCTATGTAACATCTTCAGGGCAGTTTAAGGGAGTTTATCCAGTGGTGGGATTCAATTTTTTAAACTAACGGTTATGTGGGCGTGGCTTGGTGGCATGGCAGGGAAAGGATACTGTAAAATCCCCATTCCCTCCCCACTCCGGGGGAAGGTTACTGCATTCCCTCCCCACTCCACTAACCTGCTTTTCAGCTCCGTTCTCCTCTGCAGGGCAACAAAAGAAGACCCAGCCGATCAGCTGGGACTCTGGAGGCAGAGAAGAGATGGGGGCAGGGCCAGTCAGAGGTGGGATTTGCTGGCTCTCCGAACTGCTCAAAATTTCTGCTACTGGTTCTCCAGAACTGATCAAAACGTGCTGAATATCACCGCTGAGTTTATCCCATAAACTCCACTGAAGATGTTGCCTAATTTGGTAATGAAATATTCGGAAACCAAACCTACAAGCTCGGGGAGCGAACCTTCACCCTCACTATTCCTCTTGCTAGCACTATTTCCTAATGTATAATGGCTGGAATAGATTGAGGTTGGCATCCAAGCAATACCTGTCCTACCCTTAGACATAGTGAGGCAGCTGCTCAACAGCAGGTGCTAAAAGGCAGCCACCAGTATTGTTCTGTCTGTTCCTACTGAACTCTTCCTTTGAGGGATAGAACTGAATGTAATGATGACTTGCTTTAGCCTTTAAATTGATGTGCTGTCCACACATATAGTAGAGAGTGCCAGCCTCCAAGAGTCAATTAGCAGTTGGATCATGTCTATATCTAGAATGGAAATAGGGGATTTAATTTGTTCTTTCCCTCGGGGACTGTAACATCCTGTTCTCCTCTGAATCTTGAAGAGGCAGAAATGATCTTGCCTTGCTCTATTGCCACCAGTGATCATGAGAGAAGAACTGACAGCTTAAATTTATATTGCAGAAATATTTCTTTGGGAGCTCTGATTTCCAAGAAAGCTTGCTAGTGGCAAGATGAACATATGAAATCCTGTGTATTTTTTATACATGCAGAAATTTACATAGCGAGGTTACATTAGGTGACTCTGGTACATTTAAAAGATCAGAATCTAAATCTAACGCAGATCTCACATGTCTTGGATTGCCTACTCTGTCCCAGAAATTTCCAGAGGCAATGTTACATTGTTTGATTGCCAAAATGTAATCTCATGCCTGTGCCCCTTCGATAGGGAGTACATCACATGGTTTTACTTGAGTTCAAATGCAGAAATTAACAACGGGGGTTGGGCTTTGCAAACCTGGATTATGGCATCAGGACAGTCAGGAGAAAACTAAGCCAAAGGACCACAGAAAGCTCATCATTTCTGAATAGACCGTAAATATACTGTGTTTGCAAAGCTTCAAAGAAGGATTGGGGGATTGGTGAGATACCTTATTATATCAAATGCTAGATGGGTATACGAGGAAGAGTTGCATTATTTATATGTGATCTTTATCACAGGTCAGAGAAATGTGGAGTCACATTCTCAGGTATCATTGAAGTGTAATACTTGGTATTCTTAGCCAGTAGTTTTGCTGCTGGGATCCATTATTCAACCTCTGAAAGGACACACAATGTTTTATTGGCCATTTTTAAAAAAATAGCAAATGAAACTCTGAATTTGTGCATTGAGTAAAACCTAGCTGTGTCTGGGAGCAGTTGAAAGGATCTCTAGTTGACTGCTGGAAATCTTGTTTTTTTTTTCTCCCTAGAATAATAAGATGATTTCAAATTAAAACAGAATTTGATACAGGGTATAGCCCTTGGGATCTTTGTTATTCAGATAATGGTGTGGAAAATGGTCACTGAAGTCAATCTCTTGAAAATGAAGGATGTAAAACTCACATTTGTAATGGTCAAGAGCTGCAAAACAGTTGTCCCAGTGGGCCACTTAAATCTTTGTTGCAGTTTATACATACATTACAGTCTTCTTCAACAAGGCACACTCCATATATTTCAGTCATAATCCGTTACTGCTTTTATTCTTTTAAGTAGACAGTTTTTTCATGGTTTAGATCAGGGGTGTCAAACCCGATTTCATTGAGGACCACATCAAGGTTGTGTTTGACTTTGGCAGGCATGTGTGAGCATGGCCTGTATGGGCATGGCCTGTGTGGGTGGCCAGCTTGATGTCATTTGTGTTGAGGGCACCTACGGTGGCCAAGTGCTTAGACAGGACTTCCCTCAGACCTTCCCTCACTCTCATTATAATCCCCTTCCTTCCTTCCTTCCTTCCTTCCTTCCTTCCTTCCTTCCTTCCTTCCTTCCTTCCTTCCTTTATTTTTCCTTCCCTCTTCATTCTCCTTTCTCCTTCATTCTCCTCTTTCCTTATTTTTCCTTCCTTGCGCTCTTCCTATTTTTCCTTTTTTTTCTTTGTCTTTTCTCTTTCCCTTTCTCTTTTCCTGTCCCTTCTTGTATACTCAAATGGAAAAGGGGAAACATTTATCCTTTTGTTTGGTTTTTAGTTTGTTTTGCTAGCCCTCTGTGTCCCCACTCCCAGCTCCATTTTAACTGGCAGAGGACTGCAGGAGGCCATTTTGGCTGAAAAAGGGGGCCAGGAGGACTGTACGTGGCCATCCTGAGCTCTGTTTTTGCTGGCAGAGGCACTGCGGGCCAGTCCTTTGCTATTTGCAGAGCGGCCCTGCGGGCCAAATCTAAGCATCCCATAGGCCAGATCCATCTTATGGACCTTGAGCTTGACACCCCTGGTTTGGATGGCATGAACTCTCATGTCTCTTACAAGCTGCCTCTCAATTAAATTTTATATAATATATAAATAATATATAATATTATATAATATATAAATTATTGATACCAAGTAGTCTTAATGTGCTACATGTGGCTTTTGTTGTATATGAGCTAGCTATGTTTGGTATTTACGTCCAGTGTAAATGGCCATATATATATTTAAATTTAAATTCCATGTTCTCCACTTTGATATTTTTAAGACCAGTACAGTAGTACCTTGATACTCAATGCGTTGAAACTCATTGAATTTAGTATTTAACAGCATTTTGATGTGAAAATACCAGGGTACTCATTGTTTGTTTGGTACTCAACACACAAGCTGGAACTTGTTGGTGTTGGCTGCCTTGTAGCTCACTACATTATTCCTTATGAGAAAATAATTTTCACTACTTATCGTGCCTGCTGGAGCCAATTAAGGATGACTGCTGAGGTATATGTTTGTATTTCCTGTTATTAAATATTTCATAATATATGAGAATATATAAGAGTATATAATTCAGTTTTTATGCACAATGGCTTCTGATTTTCCAATGGAACTTCTGATGCAGTTTGGTTATTGCTGGAACATGCATGAACTTCCTTGATGCTATTATTATATTATTATTATAACTTTCTTCTTTAAAAATCTGCACATACTATATTAAGGATAGAAACAGAAATTATATCATGTTGACTGGATGAAAAACTGTAGCTAATTTTTCTTTATTTTCTCATGAACAATTTTCCTTAGAATATCACCAACACAATCAATTTGCATTTGTATTTCACATTAGAGCATTTTCTGTTGAATATGCTGTGTTTCTTTTTCGTACTCCTGACTTAGCATTTTTATTGTAAATGGATATACTTTGAATATTGTGTTCCATAAAGGCTCATTAGAATTTCTCTCCAGCAATATCGCAACTTTACAGTGCAGCAAGGCGGAATGAGACTGGCACTATTATGGCCCTTTTTTAATAGAGGGGTCATAATAAGGGGGACAGCATCATCACACTTGTCATGATGATGTAACTTTAATTATTTGTGTGATGATGTCATGGTGCAGCATACATCACAGTACTTGGTAATAGATACTTGTGTGGCTTGGTGTGCATGGCATGGGAAGGATACTGCAAAATCCCATTCCCTCCCCACCCCACTAACCTGCTTTCTAGATCTGTTCTCCTATGCAGGGGAACAAAGGAAGACCCAACCAATCAGTTGGGACTTGGGAGGCAGAGAATAGATGGGGGCGGAGCCAGTCAGAGGCGGTATTTGCCGGTTCCCTGAACTACTCAAAATTTCCACCACCGGTTCTCCAGAATTGGTCAGAACCAGCTGAATACCATCTCTGTCACACACATATCAGTGGCAGCACTCCATGGTAGGAGTTCCCACTCAATCTGTACTGCAGCAGTGCTAAGCAAGCTTCACTGCTTTAGTAAAATTGAGGCAGTGAGTTGTGAGCCTAACATTTGTTGGTGATTGATGACTAAATTTACTGTTAGTACTATTTAAACTCAATTTTGTGACTGCCCAACTGCCTGTGTGGGTTTCATGAGTCCAGAGGAGAAATATGACATTAGGAGCATCTTCTTCATCTCTCTGAATTTGCTTCTTTCTAAAACCAGAAAGTTTCCTCCAAAAAAGAAAAGATATGGTGAAATTTACAACCTCCACCTCCCCAGTATGGATCCAAACTGAAGTGTGATTTATATCAGTCCTATAACTTATGTAGATTTACCCAGATCAGCAGTTTCAATAGAAGAGCATTTTTCAACAGAAAATAAGTGGGCAGGAAAGAGAAAAAGATCAGCTATTCTGTTGCAGGTCTCTGAAATATTCAGGGGGATTACCAATTATTATCTGATATCATCATCATCATCATCATTACCATCATCATCATCATCATCATCTCATCATCATCATCTTCTTTTCATGACCTCATAATCTCTTGCTGGATGGAATTTGGGCAACTGAATGGAACTAAATGTTTACTGGCTAAATGCCCTTCCTGTCACCAGTATGGAATTATATTTAGCAGATATATTCTCATGGTATCGAGAGAGAAAAATATTTGCTGCTACCTAGGATCAAACTCATACCTTCCTGATTGTGAGGTGAAAGCTCCTCCTCTAGGTCACTGCACCACTCATATTATTATTTGGTAGTTGGACAGAAATTGTGTATTTTGTTTAAAAGAGGACATATGACTCAGTGGTGGGATTCAACATTTTTTACTACTGGTTCTGTGGGTGTGGCTTGATGGGCGTGGCATGGCTTGGTGGGTGTGGCAGGGAAGGATACTGTCAAATCTCCATTCCCACTCCACTCCAGGGGAAAGATACTGCAAAATCCCCATTCCCTCCCCACCCCACTAACCTGCTTTCCAGCTCCATTGTCCTGTGCAGGGCAACAAAAGAAGACCCAGCCAGTCAACTGGGACTCAGGAGACAGAGAATAGATGGGGGCAGGGCCAGTCAGAGGTGGTATTTACTGATTCTCCAAACGACCCAAAATTTCCACTACCAGTTCTCCAGAACTCCAGAACTGGTTCTCCAGAACTGGTCAGAACCTGCTGAATACCACCTCTGATATGCCTTAAGCCTGCTATTTTTTGGTAAGGAAAGAAAATTCCTGAAGATGGGGATGTCTTAAGGAGGTCTGAAATTCTATTTTGCCACACCGTCAGTCTGTTTTATTAGCTATAATAGAACAATTATTACTGGATTAAAGTTATATAACTTAAGGATTAGTGATAGTTGGAAGACACAAAAGAACAGTTAAAAGGAAATCAAAGTATCAGCCAGACCATTAATTCATTATTGAGCATTATCCCCTCTCCACTTAAGGACTGATGAGATGCCATACATGTCAATCTGTTCAGATAAGACATTTAGATAGGACTCAGGAATTCATTTCCTGTGCTTTATAGTAAGCTTACTGGAGGGAGTAAATAAAGCTTTGAATCTTCATGGTAAATAAAATGTCTGTTTGGATTCCAGACTGCCTCCTCTCTCTGGGCAGGAGTTAAAAGATCCAGAGACATTTGCAGGAAACCTTGCTGTGTCTGGTTAAGGGGACTTCCTGAAAGGGATTTCTAACTTTCCATGGAACAGCCAGCTTTGTCCTCATTATATTTGCATTCAGATTTGATTTTGAAGGGCCAACTTCCATTGACCTTTTGGTTTGTTGGTACATTTTATTATGCCCTTGTATAATATACAGTCACAAAATAGATCTATATATCAGAAGGTAAATTCCGTGAGAGGCTATTCCCCTGCTTCTCTTCTTCCTTCTAGGATATTGTCTGCCATTCTACTCTCTCATTATGGAGAGAGAGTAGGGAACATTTCTAAGGAAAGCAGTGGGATTCCAAAATTTTAGCAAAGGGTTCTCTGTCTGGTTGCTGGGTGTGCGTGGCCATGGTGTGCATGGCCTAGTCAGCCTCCTGCACCACAGTGAGGGGGGGTGTTTTTACCCTCCCGGGGCTCTGGAGGCTTTCCCCAAGGGTGACCTCCCCAGCAGTAGTGGTATTCTATTGGTTCAGCCTGGTTCGCCGAGCCGGTCGCACCGCTGAGCAGTGGAGACTGAACTGGTTCTCTACAGCACTCTGCTGTTGGGGCCACCCACCTGCCTGGGCTCCTATACTCATCTTTATCCTCTGAATTTGAAGCAAAGCTGCTTTGCATGGCACAGAAGAATGCTGCATGGCAACTGCTGAAGTGACCGGGAGAGTGTAGGCTTGCAGGTGGTGAGTCAAAAGGACTCTGCCTGTGCAAACTGCATGTTTGGCATGCGTGCACATGCAAAGTATATGTGCATATGCAAAGTGCACCCATTAAGCCATGCCCATTGAACCGGTGGTAAAATGTTTTGAAAAGCACCACAGCTCCTGGGCACCAGAGGCTCTCTGGAAATAAAAAATGGGCCCATTTCTGGCCTTCCTGAACTTCTGGGAGGCCGGATTTTCACCCTCCTCGAGCCTCCTGCACCCTGCACTTACCTGCATGCATGGGGACTCCTGGGTGGGTGGAGCCAGTCATGGGTGGGATTTGGAGGTTCTCCGAACTCCACAGAATCTTAGCTCGGGGCTCTCCTGAACCCTTGCAAACCCCCAGCAGCCCACTCCTGGTTACATCTATTTGCCAATGTTATTTTCTTAGTCGGTCTGTGTTGCCCTATATAGAATAGGATAGGACAGGACAGGACAGGACAGGACAGAACAGAACAGAACAGAACAGAACAGAATTATTTATTCGCCAAGTGTGATTGGACACACAAGGAATTTGTCTTGGTGCATATACTCTCAATGCACATAAAAGAAAAAATACATTTGTCAAGAGTCAAGAATCATAGGTACAACACTTAGTGATAGTCATAGGATACAATAAGCAATCAAATCATACTAGGAAACAGTCGATATAAATCGTAAGGATACAAGCAACAAGGTTACAGTCATACAGTCATAAGTGGGAGGGGATGGGTGATAAGGACTGATGAGAAGATTAACAGTACTAGTAGTTCAGATTTTGTAAATAGTTGGAAAGTGTTGAGGGAATTATTTGTTTAGCAGAGTGATGGCTTTCAGGAAAAAACTGTTCTTGTGTCTAGTTGTTCTGGTG
>BHFT01065413.1:0-41974 GCA_004320025.1 Laticauda laticaudata | reverse complement strand
TTCTAGTCCAACCCCTTGCTCAAGCAGGAGACCCTAGACCATTCTGGACAAATGGCTGCAAACCTCATCTTAAAAATCTCCACTGATTCCTAATTTTAGCAGGCAGAAATGAGACTCAGAACAATCTTCAGAGGATTAGAGAGTTTGAAAAATAACAGAATGAAATCCAGGAAATCAAAAGCAAAATTCTTTGCTGAAAAGCCAACCTGGGATAGACAGGTGTTCTCAGGTGGAACATACCCCTGGCTTGACCTCACATACCTCTGTTGAGTCAGCTCGGTGGTTTGGCTCCATGAAAACCAAATGTAATTTTAGGTTGCTGCAGCAGAGGTACCATTTCCAAATTACAGGGAATAATCATTTCACTTTATTCTGCTTTAATCAGGTCCCATTGTGAATATTGCAGTTCTGGGCACTGCATTAAGGAGGATTCAAAGACACTGAGCAGGGATAGAGAAGGCAGAGAAGTCCTTTGAAAAAAAAATGAATATATCCAGGCTAGAAAAGGAAACTCTGGGAGGTAGAATGATGCATTAGTGAAAATACCTGAAAGGCTTCGTGTTACCTCATGATCCTGCATGCAGAACACGGAATGAGGGGCTCACTGGCAGATGAATGTTAGAAGAGCCTCCCAAAGGTGCTTTTTTTTTTCAGGAGGCAACTGGACTTTATTTTTTCGTTGAAGACGTTTCGCTTCTCACCCAAGAATCTTCTTCAGCTCTGACTGGATGGTGGGGAATGGAAGAAGTTATACTCCTTGCAGACAGCTGGTCATTTGCATCCTTTAAGAGGGCTGTTGAGGCCACTTGGGAGTCAGACAAGGAATAATGGATGAAAACTAAACAAGGAAGAGATTCAGCCTGGAAATAAAGAGGAATTTTCTGACAGTGAAAGCAATCAAGTTGCCTTCAGAAGTTTTGGGAGCTTCATCAGTGGAGGCTTTCAAGAAGAGACTGGACTGCCCCCTCTGTCAGAGATGATGTTAGGGTCTCCTGCTTGGGTGGGCGGTTGGACTAGATGACCTACAAGGTCCCTTCCAACTCTGATTATCTGTTATCATCTTCCAGTGGCCTCTGGACCAGAGATGTGTGGAAGAGACAGAAGATGGGCATCTGTGGAAGAAACCAAGCCAGCAGGAGAGCTGCTTGAATGCTTCTGCCTTGCCCTGTTGAGAGAACACACTGTCTGCTTCTCAGTTAACATCTGTCCCCTAGGGAGGCCTCCTGCTTTGCATGCAAATGGCATTTAAAGTGGTTTAATCAAGCAATTAATCAGTTCAAAGGCAAGCATTAAACCCTTGCGGATTTCTAAATTGTGTGGCATAAGGACTGGGTTCACACACCACACCACACCACACCCTATATGGAAGAACTGGGGCACTATCTGATTCATTTCATTTGGCGGAAACAAGATCCCAGAGGGGTCTCCTGCTTCAGCAGGGTGGTGGTGGACTAGATGACCTCCAAGGTCCCTTCCAACGCTGCTTATTCTTTTTTTATAATGCTATTTAGACATTTTTCTTTAAAATACATGAGTGCTCAATCGCGTATTGTCTGAGTCAATTTCCATATGCATAATGATTGGTAATAATAATATTCTTTACTTGGATATAATGGTATTCTTCCAACTTCTAATTTTCGAGCTTTCTTATCTAGCCATTGGTAAAACAATCCCAGGTTAAAAATATTCTGTATCTTCTTTGTCTGGGGCTAAGACGCTGAGCTTGTCAATCAGAAAGGCCGGCAGTTCGGCAGTTCAAATCCCTCGCGCCGCGTCATGTCATGGAGCTCCCGTTCCTCGTCTCAGCTTCTGCCAGCCTAGCAGTTCGAAAGCATGTAAAAAATGCAAGTAGGAAAATAGGGGCCCCTTTGGTGGGAAGGGAACAGCGTTCTGTGCGCCTTCTTTGGCGTTTAGTCATGCGGGCCACATGACCACGGAGACGTCTTCGGACGGCACTGGCTCTTCGGCTTTCTAACGGATATGAGCACCGTCCCTGAGAGCCAGAAACAACTAGCACGCATGTGGGAGGGGGAACCTTTACCTTTACTTATCCATTTCCGCACAATCTAATATTTTTAAATTATATTTTCATCTGTAGGAGTTTCTTTGCTTTTCCAATGTGGTGCAAATACAATTTTCACTGCTGTCAAAACATGTAATATTAAGTATACATTGTCCACCACATATGGTAGTACGAACCCAGTAGCTGATTGCATTTCCAGCATTCCAACTAGTTTAGTTTAGTTTTAGTTTGTTTTACTTTATTGTCATTGCACATTGTACAACGAAATTAAATACCATCTTCAGTGTACTATACAGTAGAATTCAGTTGAGTTACTGCTCTGGGATAGAAGCTGTTTTTCAGCCTATTTGTCCTTGTTTTTATGATTGTCCTGTACCGTCTGCAAGATGGCAAGAGTTCAAAAAAAGGGTTCCCAGGATGAGATGGATCTTTGATGATGTTTTGAACTTTTTTAAGGCAGCAGGAGCTCTAAAGCTCTTCCAAAGAGGGGAGAGGGCAACCCAGGATCCTCTGGGCAATGGCATGAACTCTCTGGAGCTCTTTCCTATCTGCCCCTGTGCAATTGGCAAACCATACAGAGGAGCAGTAAATTAAGATGCTCTCTCTGGTGCAGCGGTAGAAGGTCACCAGCAGTTTTTCATTCAGTTGTTGTTTTCTGCTTATTCTGTGTTATTCTGTGAATGAATCCAGCCAGAGCGTTCCATCACAACCAAGTGGTGGGTTTCCAAATTGTTTCTCACCAGTTCTATGCATGGTTCTATGCACACATGCTGGGAGGGCCACTGTCAGTGCGTTTGTCAAGGTTCCAGCAATTGCCCTAATTAAATCATGAGCCTCGGTCCAAGCTTAAAAAAAAAAATTCAGAAGATTTATTAGGAGCAACATGCTGACATTAGCCTAAATGCAGCCAACTCTGACATATGTAGTTTACAGTCACCTGTGACCCTGTTCCCCGCCTCCCCCCCTGGGTGTGTCATAAATCAGATTCTCCAATGAAGCACGTTCATGGGCTGGGTGTCATCAATCACGTTCTCCAATGAAGGATTTTGGTGGGCAGAAGATCCAGTAGCATAGCTACATTTTTTGTAAGATAAGCGTGGGGTGTGGTTTTAAATGTGGTTTTAAACTGCCGTAATGCTCTTTCAGATTCCTTCCCTCTCCCCCCATTTGTGGTAACTCAAAAACATAGGAGAAAAGCATAGGAATGTTTTATGAGTTGACAGCTGGTAATCAGCTGAGCTGTTTTTTAGCTCAGCTGAGGCATGGGAATCCGCTCTGCCTTGAGAATCAGCTGAGTTAAAAATCAAGGGAATATAGGAGAGGTAATGGCGGGGGCGGGTGGGTGTAGCCAACTAGAGGTGGTATTTGCTGATTCTCTGAACTAGTCAAAATTTCCGCTACCGGTATGCCAGAACCAGTCTGAACTGGCTGAATACCACCTCTAATCACAACCCAAAGGTGAAGATGCTCCCAGTTAAACTTTTAACTGTACTTCTTAGCTTTCTTACTGGTCTTCCAGGGGATTGCTAGGCCCATCTGACTTAACTTCTGAGACTGGCCAAGGCATGCCAGGTGCCGCCATCCTCCATTGCAGCCAGGGACTTCTGGAATGGCACCTTGTAGCCGTTAGAATGTGCTGACCCCCTTTGCTTTGTTTCTCTCTTATCAGAGCCGCCTTCCTGGCATCAAAGTGAAGTACCTCTTCTTTGCCTGGCTGGGGATTTTTGTGGGCAGCTGGATGGTCTACATGCATTATTCGTCCTACTCCGAGCTCTGCCGGGGACACGTCTGCCAAGCCATCATTGTGAGTGTTTCTCTGGAGAGGGGTTCTTCCAGCCAGCAGAGAAGCAAGGATAGGGCAGCTTCCAGATGGACCACAACTGTTCTGACCCAGCTACCCAAAGACGACAAACCCTCTGTAGTTGAAGCAATTATTATTTTATTAGGAGTGCTGGCAGCCCCAGCAAAAAGTTTCTCTCTCACTGCAGGCTAATAAATCCACGTGGCAGGGAGATTAATAATCGTCTCCTCCCCCTGCCTTTTATCACCAGAACTAGGGTGGCTCTTCCATCCCAAGGACCTGCCCATAGATTTCCACTCCTCTCCTCTCCTCAGCCTTCTGCGCATCTGCACATCAGGCACTGGACCCAGCTGTTCCTCCTCTTCCTCATCAGGCACCTCCAGACCTAGGAGCACTTGACTCTCCATCTGAGGGCTGCCGGATGGCCCAGGCTCCTTCTCTGTCTCTCTCTGGTCTGGAGGAAAACTCTCCCAGGAACCTGCAACAGCCTTTGGCTGCAGCTGTTCCAATCCAAAATGGTGTAAGCAGAAAACTTTAAACTATAAATCCAACAAAGCAAGATAAGGTAATAAATCCGTCAGGGTGAAATAAGGAGTTCCAGAAGTGAAGTAACATGGCAGTAAATCCAACCAGTTGGGAGGATGCCAGGGACTAAGATAACAGCAGCCAACATTAGATAAACTCAATACTTGTTCCCAACAAATGCCCCTCCCAACTGGTTCTCCTTTAAACTCCTTTCCCAGGTGTGCCTTGTGAAGGGAATCAGGGCCCTTTCCTCCCCCATAAGCCATGCAACCCTCGTTACTCCCTTCTCCATTTCTCCCTGCGTGCCCTAGGATGAAGATGGGGTGGGCCTGGGTCTTCCTCTGAATTCCCTCTCCCTTGTTCTATGTCTTTCCCTGCTCTGCCCAGCCTCATTTTTGCCCTTCCCCAGTTTCCTCCAGAGCCAACGGAGCCACACTCCCACTCCCTGATGGCTGTTCATCCTTCCTCCTTGGATTCACAGGAGGGGGGGGCATGGCAATTATATAAACAGGGAGCAAATTCCACTCCCTCCTAGGACTGATGATGTTATCTAGTTGGGTCATGAAATGTCTGCAAGAAAACAACCAAGCTCAGAAAGCAAGAGGGAGCTCATAGTTCAACCCTGAGCTACAGATACTATCTTCTGTTTATGGCACATGTCTCTTGGCAGACATCTGGGTTGTACTTGCTTCACAGCTTCAGCTCAGACTGCTATTCCTGTTTTTGGAGGCTCTTCCATTCATCTGAAGAACTTTAAATTGTGTTGGAAAGGGGGCTACTAGGCTCCTCCTGCTATGTAGCCCTGTCTATTTACAGGGGCAACCCCATGTCAACATATCAAGAAAGGCTCAGGGTTTCCCTCTCTCTCTTTCAGTGTGATCAATACAACAAAGGCATCATTTCAGGATCAACGTGCAAAGATCTTTGTGAGGACCACACCTTGGTATTTGAACACTGCTTGTCACCTTCTCCCACCCAGCAGGTAGGTCCTGGGGGATTACCCTGAGGACAAGTTCCTTGTTTAGGACAGGAGCTGGGGCATCTCTGGAAAGACCTGAAAAACTCGTTTTTTTTCAGAAAAATAACTTCAGAGAATGAAAAGAAAATGTAGTCTGGTTGACACAGAACTCTACTCCAAGATAATATCATCTTTGATTTGTAAGAAAACTCCAATTCTCTGGGTTTTGGGCGGGTCTGTGTAGTGTGGGAGCTTTTGTCATCTCTTTTCCAAGGTTACACCTGAAATCTTGCCTTTACAAAGATTGCCATGACATGACAGCTGTCTTGCAACATTTGAGGGGCTGCCATAAATAAGGCAAGGTCAACCTGCTCTCCAAGGCAGGGAAGGCAAGACAAGAAGCAACAGATGGAAACTAATTAAGGAGGGGACCAGCCTAGAAATTAAGAAGATATTTCCTGACAGTGAGAACAATTAACCAGTGGAATAGCCTGCCTCCAGAAGTTGCGGGTGCTCCATCAGTGGAGGTGTTTAGGAAGAGATTGGACAGTCATTTGTACAGAATGCTATAGGGTCTCTTGCTTGAGTAAGGGGATGGACTAGTAGACCTCCATTGTCCCTCCCAACTCTGTGATTGTACCATTCTGTTCATTAAAAAGTTAATATTCAGGGCCTACAGCTGATGCCTAGGGATATGGTGGACATCTAGATGCTCAGAGTAACATGTCACTGATCCCTGGCTTAAATTAGACATGAAGTGGAACAGGATGAGATTTAGGACAGGCAGAAGTAAGATCGATTTGAGAGGTTTCCAAGTGGGAGGAAATCCTTACAGAGAGTCCTTGACTTTTTGCCTTCTCAGGGAAATCTCGGATCTGAAAATGAAGTGGTTTTTCTTCTTTCCAGAGCCAGGGAAACATGAATATGTGTTTGTTTTTCAAAACTGAGCTCTGGGTCCAAACTCAAGTTTTCTGGCTGAATTGAGTTTGACCACCAATTCTGAGATACGTCTTGGGCTAACTCCTCAAGGAAACTTCAGGCCTGAAAATAAAGTGGTTTTCTGCTTTCCAGAGCCAGGAAAACACTGAAAAAGGGACCTGTGACACAGATTCAAAGTCATTCAAAGCATCCCTGTCCCCATGGTCAGGTGATTGCATTTGGGGCATTCGGCAACATTTATACAGGGAAACAGTCCCATGACTGTGATTCACAGTTTTTTTTTTCCAGAAATGTGTGTACTTTCTGTTTTTGCAAAAACAATGCCCCATCGCGTACAATGGGTTCCATTAACAACTGCTATATTTTCTTTACAACTGGTGTGTTCATTTTAGCGATGGCCACAAAAAAAAGTCAGACATGGTCACGTGTCGACTCATTTTGCAACTGTCAGGACTTACCAACCAAAATTCCGGGCTCAAATCACGGTCGTAAGTCAAGACAATGAACATTTCAGTCTCCAGCTGCTGAGGTTAAGGTAGCTAACACAGTCCCCAGCACCATTTTTGTTGTATCTTGCAGGTCTATAGCGGCTTCTGGAAGGAGAAAGAGGTGGTTATCAAATGTGGCCTGGAAGAAGCCCTGAAGGCTGACAGCAACCTGGATGCAGATCCCAGGAGAGACGTGGTTCTCTTCAACAAGCCAACTCGGGGGACGTCCATGGATGAATTCCGGGAGATGCTCCTGAATTTCTTGAAAGTGAGTGCCTCTCCATTCCAAGGAGGAGACCTTGGAGCCACCTCTCAAGGGGACGATTCACACATGCAAAGATCTATTCTAAATGTACCTTCCTGCTTTACCAGCTTGTAATGTGAGGTCCTTACAAGATGTCTTGAATTGTTCTTTGTTTTCACAGTCTGGTCTTGGAGATCAAGCCTCCCTCACCAACTTGGTGAACCAGATTATCGCCATGGCTGACGTCAGTCAGGACGGGAAGCTTTCTCTGGCCGAAGCAAAATCCATCTGGGCCCTTCTGCAGCTGAACGACTTCCTGCTGACCTTCTCCCTGCACGAGAAAGAGCACACCCCCAGGCTCTTGGGGCACTGCGGCGATCTGTATCTCACAGAGAAGATCCACCACACCTCCCTCTACACCATGGGCTTTCCTCCTTTCCTGCAGCCGCTGCTGCCTTCTGCCGTGCTCAGAGTCGTCCACCAGTGGTTCTCACCCACCTGGCCCCGGCGAGCCAAAATCGCCATCGGACTTCTGGAATTCGTGGAGGAGATCTTCCACGGGACCTACGGCACCTTCTACATCTGCGAGGTCGGCTTCACCAACATGGGCTACAATAACAGATATGACTTCAAAATGGTGGACCTCAGGACGGTGGCCGCCGAGATGACCATCCAGAGGTTCCTTAAGGGCCGTCACTGTGAGCAAAACATGGACTGCACCTATGGGAAGGACTGCGTGGCGCCGTGCGACAAGCTCATGAAGCAGTGCAAGAGCGACGTGGTCCAACCCAACCTTGCCAAGGTGTGTGAGCTCCTGCTGGAGTACCTGCTCCACGGGGCCCCGAGTGACTTGAAGGAGGAACTGCAGAAGCAGCTGAAAACGTGCACCACGCTCAGTGGGCTGGCCAGTCAAATGGAGGTGCACCACTCGCTGGTGCTCAACAGCCTGAAGACCCTCTTGTGGAAGAAAATTTCCAACACCCAATATTCCTAGAGGGGCTCCGGGAAGCCTAAGGACAAGGCCAGGGTGAGGAGCGGCTCCCCTCTTCCCAACTCGGTCTAAGTCCTTCGAGCGAGGGGGAGCCACGTAGCCTCCACAGACAGACAGGAGAGAACTTTGGGATGGGGAGGAATGAGAAAGAAAAGCAGTTTTTGTGGAACAGACGGGGATCTCCAGGTGAGCATAGCCAAGGTGAAGAGAGGTCAGTTGTCTATCTGATGTAAATAAATGGTGTCTCTTTCTTGTGGATTTTGCTTCAAGGACACAACGGCCGATTCTTCACTGGGGAAGCCAGTTCAAAACAGAAGGGTTGGATATCCTTTATGGGATCCATGCTGCCAACTCCTCAGGCTGGCTTCAAACAGCTCGTTTTGTAACATACGGATTTCAGTTCCTTTAGTTAACTGGAATGCAACGCATTGTATCAGCCCCCAAAATAAGGCTGAATCCAACAATCAGGTTAAGTGTATTGTGTGATGAAGCCAAAGGCAGAGTTTTGTCTCACTGAGCATCATTTCTTGCTGTGAACTGAAAAAGTAAAGATTCCTTGGCTTCAGGAGACAGGCTCACTTTCAGCTCATTAGCAGTCCATTCACCAGGCCCTAAATAGTACAACCCGGTGTATGGTATCCATTGTTGACAAGAGACCACTTTCAGAGCTTACAGATTAACTAGATCATCTAGTCCAACCCCCTGCCCAAGCAGGAGACCCTACACCATTGCTGACAGAGGGCAGTCCAGTCTCTTCTTGAAAGCTTCCAAAGATGAAGCTCCCACAACCTCCAAAGGCAACTTCTGTTCCATGGGTGGATTGCTCTTCAGTGTCCTTATTTCCAGGTTGAATCTCTCCTTGTTCGGTTTCCATCCATTATTCCTTGTCTGACCTTCAGGTGCTTTGGAAAATAGCTTGACCCCCCCCTCCTTTCTGTGACAGCCCCACAAATATTGGAAGGCTGCTCTCCTGTCTCCCCTGGTCCTTCTCTACCCTAGACTAGCCAGGCCCGGTTCCTGCAACCATTCGCCTCCAGTCCCCTCATCATCCTGGTTGCTCTTTTCTGCATTTTTTGTGGAGTCTCAACCTTTTTTTTATAGCGTGGTGACCAAAACTGGATGCAGGACTATAGGTGTGGCCTTATGAAGGCTTATAGAGTGGTATTAGTACTCTATTAGTATTCAAAACCAGCTGAATACCACCATCTCGTCCCAATCCTTTGATGAGGATTCATGGGCTCTCCTCCATCCCTGAAGGATTGAGCTTAAACTCCTTTTGTGACTGCACCTGGAATGGTGCCAGCTGTTAAAATCAGGTGTTCAGACCTGCTCAGCTCACTTCCCCCCACAAGGGTGCACATTAGGCAGGCTGTTGTGGGCAAAATAGGAAGAGGAAGGAGCGCAGGACAGGTAGTCCAATTTAAACTGGTTCCTTTAGTGACCAAAGTTACAGCAGCACTGAAAAGTGGCTTGTGATCCTTTTTCCACACTTAATGACCACTGCAGCACTCCTATGGTCATGTGGCCAAAATTCAGGTGCTTGGCCATTGGCTTACATTTATGACTGTCGCAGTGTCCCAGGTTTCTTTTGCCACCTTTTGACAAGTAAAAGCCAGTAGGGAAGCTAGATGCACAAATGGTAGCAAAGTTCATAAAATGGGGCAAAACCCACTTGTTCCACTTAGCAACATAAATTTTCAGCTCAGCTGTGGTCGTACATTTTGAGGACTGCCTGTAGTATGTATGTTCGCTGGCTTGAATTAGTTATAAATTAATAAAAGGCGGGATAAAAACCTAATAAACCAACCAACTATTGGGGGATGAGCTTGTCAAGACTCTTGGAAAATTCCTTGCTTACAGCCAGAAGGCATTTTAGGGGCAAAGGAGGGACAAGCTGTTGTTGGGAGGTGCCTGCTCTCCCCCTTTTCAGGGACTGAGCTGTCCAGGCCCTGGAAGCCTGTGCTGAGCACAGAAAAACGCAGCATCCGTATTTCCATCCTGGGGGGCAGGGGCAGTCAGCACCATGTGAGCCAGCCACATTCATGGAAGCCATTACAAAGCCCACCCCTCCTCTTAAAGCCTCCCCCTACCTAGAAAGAAGCCCAGGTAGGAGAAGCACTGGGCAGAATCAAAACTTGCAGGAATCATTGTAAACAAAGAGGCCATTCTGGTTTGAGAAAAACGTTTATTTGCAACTTCTTCATAATCCTATTTCTGTTCCATTTTGCATTGGCCAGCTTTCACTAGAACACTGGATTTAATTCCAGAATTTATATTTGAAGGACAATAAACCCAAGCCGGGTGAGTAAGGGACAGATCTGCCACTGTTTCTCTTTCGGGCGGTTTTTAAAGCTGCACCTGGAGGATTCAATATTTGCAATACACCTGGAGACACTTCTATCTTCAGACAACTATGCTGCTCCGTGTAGGTAATCCCTGGCATTCCCTTAGCGAACATTAGAAGCTACGTGGTCAATACCCCCAATCCCACTGGAGGCCCCACATCTCTTCCCCACTCTTGAGATACCTCATGTGCATTTAATGACCTGCACATTTGATTAACAAATGCACTGGGGAAAGCAGGGAGTGATCACATTCATTTAATGTGATTCAAACAAATGAATGTGTTACTATTGTAATTGGCAGGCTCTATTACATTCTTAACTTGAGGATGACCTGAATACCCTCCACTACGCTCAGCTGACAAAGGAGCTTAAAAAACACAAACCAAGCCAGCGCTCTCAAGGAGGCTCAGAACCTGGTTCACTCAAAATCACATTTCCCAAGCGATTATTCTCCAAAAGTGCATATGGAGGCTGAAGAAAAGAACACAGGTGACCCAAAGAGATGCTGAATTGGAGCCTCCCTGAAGTGAAACTGAAGAGGAAGGTCCCTGAAGGAAGAATGGAGCCAGACTCCTTGGAAACCTCTCAGAACTAAATCTCATCTCGTTCCCGTCAATTGCGTCCATGATGCTGCTGGACAGAAGGAACATCAAATAAATTTCATAATAATTTATAATAAAAGTGTTGCATTTCAATAAAATCAACCCTGTCCCAAAGGAATGCTGACCTCCATCTGCTTGGTTGGGAGTTGGACGTCATGGCCTCTCAGCTCCTTTGTAAAGTTCAGGACAAAACATCTTCATTTTGGCCAATGACTAGAAAAGTACAGTTATGTTACATAATGTACATGGCTTGAACAGAATTGTATATAAGTATGTCTAAAGTCATCAATGAAGCAAGGTAAAATAAAGGAGCAATGAGATACAAGAATAAACTAAAACATTAAATGCTTCAGCTGAGTATACAGTGTTAACTTTTCATCAAATATTTCTTCCTTCCAGACTTAATAAAATGGAAGAATTTTTGTGGCAGACTTAAGACCAATCATCGCAACCATAAAACTACTCTGCAAAGATGTAAAATAAAAACCTGTTTGGAGGCTTTTCTTCAGAGAAGTACATAGAAATAGAGGCAAATTTATAAGAGGAATATATAAACATAAACATAGGCAGCAAATGTATAACTTTTAAGACTTGTGAACTTCAACTCCCAAAATTCTCCAGGCAGCATGGCTGGCTGATGAGTTCTGGAAGTTGAAATCCAGAGTTCTTAAGAAGTTTCCCAGGTTGGACTTTAATACCTGCCTCGCCAGCATGGGTTGGAACAGTCCCAAGTTTTCGACTTGCTGTACTGAGGAAGACCCAAAGAGAATAACTATTCAAATTGAATTTCCATATTCAAATTCAATAATTTTCTACTTCATTAACCCCCCTTACGATGCTCAGAAAATGTTTGTGACCAAGAAAGAATAAAAATTTCAAATCAACAGATGAAGGTATTAAAAAAAAATGATTTTGGAAGGGGGAAAGTGCTTAATTCAACTTTCCGTCTTAAAAAAAGCAAAATGCAAATTTTGTCCAGTTGTTAGCATCCAAATTCATTTGAACACTTACAATCTTACCTTTCAGAGCTCATTCTAAACATGTGTTGAAGAGCCAGCATCATGTCCCTATAAACAAAGTGGCTTAGTTAATTTCACTGTGCCCATGATTCAACAAAAAAATGCTTTTCGAAAATCCCTAACATCGTGTATGAACAAAAACCTGATACTCTTTTTAAGGTTGACCTGCATTTTCTAAAGTTAAGAGCAGTGAAGTATTAGAAATGGCAGTGTTCTCATTCATCTGAGAAAAAGCTGAATTTAGCACCCTCAGATAGTTTACAAACTTAGTCCTCTTCCTTTCCTCGTATCCAATCCAGACTTAAATAATATCAGCCACTAGAACCCCCTCAAACGATGAAAAGAAAATTGCAGTTTTGTCAGGCTAGTAATCATTCTGAGTGCTCACCCATCAAAGCACTGAGCGTAGACCTAGCCTGCTTCTCTGTGCCACCTACTGACACAAGCACAGCACAGAAGCCATGCCTGCAACGCCTGTAGGGGCAGCCCCGAATCCGGGGAATCCCTTTGAGAACAGGACACCTGTAGCTGCCTCCCTTAGTCATTTTGCACATTTGCAGGTAGCTATGACACTGACTCTGCTCTTTTAAAATCTCAGTTTTGCTACAAAGCCCCACCAGCTCCATATCCTGTGAGCTGGTCTTACAAGGCACTGTCAAGGCCAGAGGTCTCCAAACTTGGCAACTTTTAAGACTTGTGGACTTCAATTCCCAGAATTCTCCAGCTAGCTGGAGAATTCTAGGAGTTGAAGTCCACAAATCTTACAAGTTTGGAGACCTCTGGCCAAGGCCCTGCTGCTGCTTCCTCTTTTCTAACTGGTTACTTCTGAAAAGCTAGCTGAAATAATTGCAGGTGTAAGCCCTGAATGAGAGGCAAGGATCTCCCAGGAAATCAACTCACCTCTGATCAGGTGGAGGCTTCTTAACTCCAATCCTGCAACAGAATGAGGGAGAAAAAAAATGAGTCCAAACCAGCCACTCACACCCACAACTGTTTATAATCCAAGTGGGGCTTCATGGCACAAACACTTGGAGAAGCTTAACTGCACCTGAAGGCCAGACAGGAAACAATGGATGGCAAACTTATCAAGGAGAAATTCAAATTAGACCTAAGGAGACATTTTCTAATGCCTTCCCTTTGGAAGAGCTTTATAGCTCCTGTAGCCTTAAGAAAGTTCAAAACATCCTCAAGGATTCATCTCATCCTAGGGACCTTTTTTGAACTATTACCATCTGGCAGACTGTACAGGATAATAACAAAAACAAGGACAGACAGGCTGAAAAACAGTTTCTTATCCCAGGGCAGTAACTCTATTGAATTCTACTGCATTGTGCAATATTAATGCAATATCAGGCGTTTTCAATTCAATGTATAGAACGTGAAGCATGTGTTGTTTGTTTTCATAGTCATAATGTACACTTCAGATGGTATTTAATTTCGTGCTACAAAGTACAATGACAACAAAGTAAAGTAAACTTAAAGAATGAGAATAACCAACCAGTGGAACAGCTTGGCTTGAGAAGTTGTGGGTGCTCCATCACGGAGGTCTTGGAAGAAAAGACCGGACAGCCATTTGTTCAGAATGGTGTCGGTCTCTCCTGCTTGAGCAGGGGGGTTAGGCTAGACGACCTCCAAGGTCCCTTCCAACTCCGTTATTCTAGAAGACGTCGCCGCCAATTCTGACAAAAGTCAAGCAGAAGCAGGAGGGAAATGAGGTGAGCAGGAAGCAAAGGGGCTGCTTCGGAAGTCGTTCCCCCACCTCCCCCATTTAAAGTGACAATGAAGCCCCCTCTACATCTAACTCCCTTACTCCGAAGGCAATGGAGACCATTTCTAGCTCCCTTTTGGGGGGCTGGAGGTAGCGGGCCCCATCTTCCCCGGCCGGCTGGGGACGATGGTAGTTGCAGTCCACACCCTGCCTACACCATCCCAGCAGCGGCCTCCGAACGGCGAAGCACGTTAAAAGGAAAGCGAAGGATCGCACCTGCTGCTCCTCCCGAAGCCAGCAACAAATGGCCGAACACACGTGGTCTTCGCCTTATATAGGGGGAGGAAGTGGGCGGGGCCACCAAGGAGCGCCCGCGCACAGAGGATCGACGGGAAGCCTCGAGGAACAAAACAAAACAAAAAAGGCTCCTGTTTCGCCAGCTTCTTCTTTTTTTTTTAACTATGTTGCTTATGCTGGGCAAAAAGCTTTCCCGGAGAGTGAAATTCAGAAACACCTAATTAATGGAGATGTCAGATGTGGACCTTTTGTAGAAATTAGATTTTATTACTGATTTACAATTCAAAAACAACGCAACTTGGAAACACAAAACCTGCCTTGGATATTTCAAGGATACTCCGGACTTTCTAACACTTTGAATGTTCTGCCCAATGCTGTCAAAAGTTTGCTCCTATAGTTAGATTTTCAATTAATGTGCACAGCTGCTCCGACGAAAGGAGAAAAATAACCTGTGGGTGAGGTCAGGCTCTATTAGTGTCATAATTCAATGACTACCTGCATTATATACTTTTTTTGGGGGGGGGATATGGCTCCATCCAACAAATTAAAAGTGAAATTTGCCCTCCAGGGAATTAGCAAAGCAAAAGGGCCTCATTGAGGGTCTCAATGGTTGCAGGCAGCCACAAGGTCTCCACTACACCCTCTTTTCAGCTCGATTCTGATTCTATTCTTGAAAAGAGCTGGAAGGGACCTTGGAGGTCTTCTAGTCCAGCCCCCATGTCAAGCAGAAACTCTGTATCATTGCAGATAAATGACTATAGATTTTCCTTAAAAACCTCCAGTGATGGAGCATCCACAATTTCTTAAAGGCAAAGCTTTTCCACCGGTTAACTGTCCTCACTATTAAGAGTTTTGCTGCGATTCCAGGTCGCTTCTCTCCTTGGTTAGTTTCCATCCATTGTTTCTTGTCCTGCCCTCTGGTGCTTTGGAGAATAATATAATAATTTAATAACTCCCGAATTGGCATTTTGACCGCCAGGATACATCTACTACCAACCTGTGATATGTAAACCAATGAACTAGCGAAACCAAAATACTGTCCAGACAATTTATTCCTTCAAGTTGCCAATTCTTGTGCACCTGGTGCATTTTGATTGCCAGTGACATTTATAATTTAAAAAACAAGCAACTCAAAAGAGAGAAGACTGAAGTGGAAAGGCAACGCCTAGAACAGGAGGGTGGGGGAACCTTTGGGCCTGCTAATGATGAACTACAGGCCCCAGCATCCCAAAGAGTTAATGGGAAGAGAGGCTGTGATCGGCAAACCTCTGCTTTCCCAACCTTGTAGCAGAGACAGGCTAAGAAATGGAAGGTTCAGTGTCATGCCCCTGTCGGAATCTGATTCCGAGGGAGGGGCTGAGCAGCTGACAGGGAGCATGAGTGTGAGGTAGAACAAGGCAGAGGGAATTCAGAGGAAGACCCAGGCCCACCCCCTCTTCATCCTAGGGCACGCAGGGAGCAACAGAGAAGGGAGCAACGTGAGTTGCGTGGCTTTCAGGGTTGGAAAGGGCCCTGATTCCCTTCATTAGCTGTAGCTGTTTAAGAAGGGAGGTTGCGCACAGCAACTTATTGGAAGCAAATGGTGAGTTATCTGTTATTGTCAAGGCTTATCTGAGTTCCTGGTGTTTTCCCAACTTTATGTGTTTTGTTGGCCTTTCAAGTCTGCAATTCCTTATCCTACCCTGTCAAGTTAATTTCTGCAGCATGGTTTGTGTAGATTTTTATTTACAGTTTATATGTACTTTGTTTTCGGACTGAATTTCCTCCACTTAAAGACTGTTCTTGGGAGAGTTNTTTTTATTTACAGTTTATATGTACTTTGTTTTCGGACTGAATTTCCTCCACTTAAAGACTGTTCTTGGGAGAGTTTTTTTCTCCAGTCAAAGGTAACCTGGACATTGGGGACAAAGTTGGAGGTATTAAAGGGATTCTTCTTACTTATGTGACTGTGTTGCCTTTGTGCCATGCCCCGGGTTATCACATTCAGTCCAGCAGGTATGTAGAGACAACAAGCCCCAGTGTGTTCCCAATCCTAGCTTGAGGAGTTGGAATGCCCATTCTCCTCCACCCTAGGAACTGGGCATCAGAGGGGCCCCCGTGGGCCTGGCAGAATTCTTCTGCAGCCGGAATAATGCCTCCAGATGCCTCCTCTTTTCCTTGGCCCTCAGGATGGTGGTCTTGAAGAGCGACAGGTAGAGGTGGATGGCTGAGGGGCTGTCGTCATTCCCCGGGATGGGGTAGGTGATGAGGGAGGGGTTGCTGTTGGTGTCCACCACAGCCACAGTGGGGATGCTCATCTTGGCCGCGTCCCGGATGGCCAGGTGAGGCTCGAAGACATTGTTGAAAGTGGTGAGGAAGATCAGGAGGTCCGGCAGTCGGACGCCGATGCTGTACTGGATGGGGGCGTTGGTCAGCAAGCCGCCCTGCCAGTAGCGGGTGTGGGCGTACTCCCCGCACTCCTTGGCCACAGTCTCCACCCGGTGGGATGTTTGACGGTGGCGGCTGACAAAGAGGATGATGCCTTTGCGGAAGGCGACGTGGGCCGTGAAATTGAGGGCCAGCTGGAGGTGCTGCACTGTCTGCTCCAGGTCAATGATGTCATGCTCCAGGCGGGAGCCGAAGAGATACGGCACCATGTATCTACAGAGGGAACAAACAGCTGGTCTGAAGCCATCCCCAAGCCAGATAAAGCAATAGCAATAGCACTTAGACTTATAAACTGCTTCACAGTGGTTTTACAGCCCTGTCTAAGTGGTTTACAGAGTTGGCCTCTTGCCCCCAACAATCTGGGTCCTCCTTTTACCCACCTCAGAAGGATGGAGATGGAGTCAACCCTGAACTAGTTGGAACCAGTGGAATCCCACCCCTGATTAGAAGTAGTATAGCTATATAAACAGTAGCATATTCCCCAAGAATGTGCAAATCTCACTCTTGAACAAGATAGTATTGTGCTGTATAATCTTCTATGTAGAGATTCCCAGTTAACCAAATAGTGCTTCACTGAATTAACCAGTTTCTCTATTCACACAATGACTGAAACTGATAACATCTCAGCCCCCAAAATATCCAACTACAATTTATCTTAGTGAGTGGGGTGGGAAGGAAGTCAAACATACCTATCCATCAAGTTACATGCTGAAAGTCCCAAACTGAATCTCAGGAAAATAGTTTCTAGTTAGAAAGGCAGGAAAGCTGTGTGAGCAATGCTTAGCTCCCAAGCTCTGACCCAAAGGCTGGATTCAAACAACATGCCAGTCTAGGCCACAGTAGGCGGCAACCATGGTTGTAGGAATGCAGGTACAAAATCTGCATGCCATCTGGGTTCATTTCTTTGGGCCTAACCAAAACATGGCAATCCAGGCTGAGGCTCTGTGTGAGCCTAGCCAGTGATTTTGCTCTGTCATGTTTTGCAAGTGCTGTGAGAACTGACCTGTGGCGGTTGCTCTTCTTGTGGCCAAGGTGGACTCGAGCGTCGAAGAGCTCCTGGAGAGAAAAGAGCTCCTGCAGATTGAAGAAGTCTGCATGCTTTAATGGCTCCCGTAGAAGCTTCTCCTCAATATCTACAATAGGAATAGAATAACAGTATCGTATCATATAACATGAATAGAATAGAATAGGAATAAAATAACAGAAGAGAATAGGGAATGGGAATAATAGATATATAATAATAGAATAGAATAAGAATAGTATAGTATAGAAAAACAGAAGAGAATAGAACAAAAGAGAAAAACAGAATAGAATAGAGAGTAGGAATAACTTTATTGTCACTCTGAATGTCCACTCATCGGCATACAATAAAATGAATTTCATTGCATACAGCTCTCAAAGGGTCACCACCTACATAAACATGACAAATACATAAATATGCATATACCCACATATGTGACACAGAGAAACAACAGTCTACTTCGGATGCATACATCTACATCTGCAAGAGAAAAACCAAGAACAGCTCCAAGGAGAAGCACCCACTAGAATCAGGCCTCAGTTTCCCCACAGGCAAGCACTCCAGTTTCCTTCCCCTACAACCTTGCTCCAGGATTCTCTGCTGCTTTCCTCACAGTTTTGAGCGCCCAGACCTAGACTTACCATCCTGTGGCTGGCTCGCTGCTGCAACCGAGAGGGTCCCGTGCTGCCTCAGGAGGCCGGATGTAGATCTCACGGTCCCACACCTGCTGGGCCGAAGAAGGGCTGCTATGTGGAAGAGAGAGGGGTGAAAGGGGTGAGCTCCCAGGAAGCAGGGGAATCCAATCAATCATAGGAATGGTGTGCGTGGGGGGGGGGGGGNGTGTGCGGGGGGGGGGGGGTGTACCAGTCTCTCAACCTCACAACTGTAGGGATTCTTGAAGTTGCCATTCTGCAGCCTCCATGTCTCCTCTTTGCCTGCTTTAAAATGCTGGGTTTCACGCTAGCTGGGCATTCTGGGAATTGGAGTCCAGCATCTTAAAGTGGGCTGGGGGAAGAGACAGGCCGCCTGGGCAAGTAGAGGTAGACCTCGACTTACAACAGCTCATTTAGGGACCATTCAAAGCCACCACCTCACTTAAAGGTGTGACTCGTGACTGTTTTTCACGCTTACGACCCTTGCAGCATCCCCAGTCACGTGATCAAAATATCGGCAGCTTTGCAACTGGCATGTACTTATGACGGTTGCGGTCCTGTGGTCCCCTTTTGCGACCTTCTGGCAAGCCAAGTCAAGGGGGGGGGGGAATTCACTTCACAACCGTGGCAAGAAAGGTCTCAAAACGGGGCGAAGCTCACTTAATGCCTCATTCAGCAACAGAAATTTGGGGCTCCATTGGGGTCGTATGTTGAGGCCTGCCTACATGCGCCAGGAAAGCCAGCACCGGAGACCCGCGACTCGCACGGCTTGCGGACCCCCACCCCACTCGACGCCGAAGCCGCGTCTCCCCCTCCGGGCNGCCTACATGCGCCAGGAAAGCCAGCACCAGAGACCCGCGACTCGCACGGCTTGCGGACCCCCACCCCACTCGACGCCGAAGCCGCGTCTCCCCCTCCGGGCCAAAGGCCAGAGCCCCGTCTCAGCGCAACCCCGCCACCATCCCCGCCGAATGCGATTCCTCCTCCACCTGTCCGCCAGAGAAGCCTGGAGGCCGCCATGTTGGGCTGGGGCGCAGGCGCAGTTTCCTCTCCTTCGCGCGCACGCCAGGATCCGAGGGGGGGGGAAACGAGGCAGAGTGGCTCCGCCCGCCTCATGGCTCCGCCCACGCAGCCATGGCCGACGTTCGCTGGTCTCGCCCAGGCGTCGCTAGGCAACCTCGCGGGTTCGAGTCCCGGACGGCCGAAGTGTCGTCCCCCTCGGTTGGCACTTGGAGGGGAGAGCGAGGCAGGGTTGGGGGCGCCCCATTGCTTTTGTCGAGGTGTGCTTTGGGCAGGCTGCCTCTGGGGGTGGGGGCTGTCGCCCTCTTGCCCCCTCCCCCCCCCACCCTCACCTGCTGCCAACCTGGAAAAGCGAAATATTTCTTTTTTAAAAAGGCCTCGACGAAAGAATGGGCTGCCTCTTTTTTTGTTTCAGATTGCAAACTTATAGGGGTTCCCCAACACCAAATGGAGAGAGATTCTGCCCCCAGTTTGGGATCTTGGGGTTTTCAGGCACGCTTCAGGTTCAAGGAAAGGTGCATTAAAAATCGCCTTTTAAAATGCTAATTGTGAAGCCTAAAATTCCAGGCAACGGGAAGCAAAGCCACAGAATGAGACAGAGCAAGGAGAACTAAATCTGACCGATTTAAATGGGATTACTGTATATATAGTGCACTATAGTTCGTGCAGTTATTCCATTCACCGTTGGCCCTGTTGAAAATTACAATTTGCAAGCGACTGGGAAATACTGATAAAAGAAAATATTTGTAGCTTGGGGTTGAACAGTGGGGCCCTCTGAGCTTAGTTGTTTTCTTGCAGCCTTTCATGACCTTTCATAGGGTGGGGTGGGGATGGGAGGTTGGACTAGATCAAGGATCTCCAACCTTGGCAACCTTGGACTCCACAAGTCTTAAAGTTGCCAAAGTTGGAGACCCCTGGACTAGATGACTGAGAAGGTGACTTCCAACTCTATTAATTTGTTACAACCCAACTCGGGAACATCATCAGTGCTGCAACCCTGATGATGTTACACAGTTTGGTTAATGAAATGTCTGCAAGAAAATAAGCTCAGAGAGCAAGCACCAAGAGCTTTGGGAAGTTTGAGGGTTGGGAGTTGGGGATAAGACTTCTGGGCTTTGGGTTGTGCAAAGAAAAGGAGCCAGGAGGGAAGAGGGGGGACCCAGTCCTGGAAACGAGGCTGTCCTGGAATTCCTGGGGAAAACAGCTCAATTTTGCTGAGACACAAGGACAGTTTCCCCCCCATGCCATCACTCCGCTAAATAACTAATTTCCACAACCCTGTCAAACTCTCTAGAAAGGCAGTATTACCATCATTATTCCCATCTTCTCCTTATCTTCTTACGACTAAAACGACTTGTTGCTTGTGTTTTGTTATGACTTATTGCTTGTATCTTATGACTTGTTGCTTGTATCTTACGATTTATATTGTTTCCTTAGCATTTTAGTATGATTTATGTCGATTGCTTATTTAGTATCCATGACTATTACTAAATGTATCTAATGTTTTATGATGAATGTATTTTACAATGACTATGATTATCAACTATCACTATTGTTTTATGTACACTGTGAGCTTATGCACTGGAGACAAATTCCTAGTGTATGTGCTTGGCCAATAAAAAATTCAATTCTATTATTCCTATTATTTCTTTTCTTTTCTATTCTTTTCTATTCTATTCTATTCTATTCTATTCTATCTTCTCTTCCAAATTTTCTTCTATTTCTCTTCTATTTTCTCTCATTTTTCTCTTCTTTCTCCTCTCTTCACTCTCCTCTCTTCTCTTTCCTTTCTCTTCTTTCTCTTTTCTTTTCTTCTCTCTTTCTCTTCTCTTCTACTATTCTTCTCACTTTTAGGTCTCCTGTGTTGGATTCATTCCTGCTCATCAAACAGCGGGGGTGGGGTGGGGGTGGGGGGGTTTCAGCGCCCTTTGTCAAGTGGGAAGAAAGGGGGGTTTGGTCTGCCGCGCTCCCCATTCCCCCCATCAAGTGCAAGCTGATGCATGGAAGTTGCTGTTCCTTTAAAACACATCAGATGCCCAGAGCAGTTTCCTAGCAACCTGGGCTTCGTTTCCACGCCAAAGCAAGGGGTGGGTACTGGGTTGGTCCTCCACTGGGCTCTTCTCTTCCCTTGGACAGAGGGGCTTTGCTCTGAGCGACCCCCGCCCGCCCAGCAGTTCCTATGGCCGAGGAGCCCGATCCTGAAGTTGCCACTGCCGCCTTACGAAGTGCGGAGGAAAGTTGCTCAGCCCAGAGAACCAGCGATCAATACCGGGTGAGCCAAGAATTACCTGCCCGGTTCAACCATCCGGGATGGTTTCGGGGTTACAGGTGAGTGGAGCCCATTGGAGCACCAGATGAGAGAAGCAGGTGGAACTGGCAAGGTTGGAGGAGGGTTTGAGACCCGTCTTGGTGGCAGAAGGGGCTTCTTGGTCCGGTTCAGCCCAGATGGGCACAAAGCTGCCAACCTGATGGGCCAAAGGGCAGAGTCTTGGCGGAGTGAGAGGAGGGGGTTGGTTGGGGGTTGGCTAAGTGTGATTTGGAAACCCAGCCACTGTTTGTAAAAACACCTGTACAGGTTAGCAAACCCTAGTTGACAGGAGCCCCCCTAGTCTTCCTGCAGTGGATGAGGCTGGGAAAATTTATTGATTGTATTTTTTATTAATTAAATGTATATCCCACCCCTCTTGCTGTTATGCAGCTCTGGGCAACTTACAATCCAGCCAAACAATATTATGAAATATTTGAAAAGTAAACATAACTTTAATCTAAAATCAATCAATCTGGACCTTTTCTGTTTAGGAGTAGTTTAAGAGGCAAGGTGTATAAGAACTGGCTTGCAAAGTGCTTGCAGGTTCAGACAAGGCTAACATGCTCTGCCTGTTGAAGGATTAAGTATGTATGAACACAATCCTTGATGGTGAAACTTGTTCCTTTGAGGGGGGGAAAAAAAGACTTTTTCTGAAGAAGAAAAAAGGAAAGTGGGCAGTGATTTGTTTCTGAAATAAAAAAGAGCAGAATAACAGTGTTGGAAGGGAACTTGTAGGTCATCTCATCCAATCCTACCTAAGCAGGAGACCCTACTACACCATTTTTGACAGATGATAGGCCAATCTCTTATTTAAAGTAGAGAAGAGAGAAGAGGAGATGCTGAATGCTTAACCACCTGAAATCATTTAGAAATAGAATCATGGGGCTGGAAGGGACCTCAGAGTTCTTCTAGTCTAACCCCAAGGAAGGAGACCTTATACCATCCCAGACAAATAGTTGACCAATCTCTTCTGAAAAAATCTCCAGTGTTGGGGCACCTACAACTTCTAGAGGCAAGTCATTCTACAGATTAATTGTTCTCCCTATCAGGAAATTTATCCTTAGTTCTAGATAGTTACTCCCTTAAAATTAGTAAAGTATTAAGAAAGAATCCTACTGGCTGAGGTGGTTGTTGTCATTTCAGAGTGAAAGAGCGCAACCCATTGTTCAGGACGACCAACATGGATTATGGAGCAAAGGCACCAACAGTGCACGAGATGCCGGTCAGTGTTGAGATCTGAATATTATGGGGGCTGGTTGCTGATTGGTTCTGTGAGGAAATAAACTGGCTCTTAATGCATTTGCTTAGCACCAGAGGTGGTATTCAGCAGGTTCTGAGGTAGTGGAAATTTTGAGTAGTTCAGAGAATCGGAAAATCCCACCTCTGACTGGCCCTGCCACCATCTATTCTCTACCTCCTGAATCCCAGGTGATCTGGGATCCCAGCTGGGTCTTCTTTGGTTGCCCTGCACAGGTGAACAGAGCTGGAAAGCAGGATAGTGGGGTGGGGAGGGAAGGGGGATTTTACACTGTCCTTCTCCTGCTACACCCACCAAGCCACACCACACCTACCAAGCCACACCCCCAAACTGGTAGTAAAAACAGTTGATTCCCACCACTGCTTAGCATGGCATGGGATGTGAATGCAAGCAGGTTCCTACAGCTACAGGTACACCTCAAATTCCCTAGTCTTCTTTCAGCTTAATTTAATGTTATTTGGCCATAGTTCCCCACCCCCTGACGTAGAAGAATATAGCTTCAATACTGAGGAGGAACTTGGTGGCCCTTGAATTAATTCTGACACAATGTTGGCTAAACTGAGTGGATTACCATCTCTTGTTCAGTCTTTTTTTTTTAAATAAAATTTTATTTGGAGTTTTCACACATACAAAATACAAGTAAAACATCTTTTTTGAAAAATAGCATGGTCCCCGGGTTGAATTTCTTTATACAGACACAAAACTCAATTTTCAATGCCTCGCTTTTTGTATTCTATTCCGGATATCTTATATTATTTTACATTTTCTATATTGTTTTTCCCCTCTTTTTAATTTTCTTCAATTTATTTTGATTATCTTCATATCAATTCAAAATCATTATTTTATACTTTGTCTGTTCTGTTTCATTTTCATGTTATCTTTTCCCATTAAGACAAATTTTCTCCTGTATTTGGAGTTATGACACCTTTATATCTTTTAATTACATCCATTCAACTTCTTATTTACTTCAATAATTACCATTAAGTTTATGGGCCTTCGATATAATCATAATACATAACTTCCAATCAAATTCTGCTTAGGTACATTCTTATATGACACACTACCTATATTCTTTTAAAAAAAGAAAGATTTTGTAGAATATATGTTAATTATTATAACCCCTCATTCTCATTCCATGTTCAGTTCTATCATTAATTTATATCATTAAAATCTTAACATCTTTAACACTTTTCAATTAAATATTCATACTTCCTTAAAACACATATAATCTCCATTAAATTAATTTTCCCTTATTTCTCTTCACATGTTTTGTAAATCATTAAATATACCATTTTGTTACATTTATATTATTGACAAGCATTTTCACTGAATTACAATAGCTATTTTATCAGTCATTTTAACCATACATTGTTTCATATTTTCCAAAAATTATTTTCTGTTTCTAATATAACCATACTATCTTATGTACCTTTGCAGTATCCCTTTTTCATTAAGTTTTCACCCATTATCTCTAAATAGGCCCTGTTTCGTCTATATTTTGCTTCTGTCCTTTATGTCTTTCCTTTCTTTCTTCCCTTCTCATCTTCTCCCTCCCTTTTTACACCCTTGTCTCTCTAGTTCTATTCTCTCTTCTGGCATTTCTCTCTTTCTTTGTTGCTTTCTGATTTTATAGTATATATTATTCACTCTATTTTTTTGGAGTTGTTTTTCCCAATCTTAAACTTTCCATTCTCTTTCCCCCCTTTCCCTTTTTTCCCCCACCTAAGATTACTTGTTCATAAAGATGGATTCTTTCTTTGTTGCAATCTTTCTTGTTCTGGAGGCATTTCTTGTTGTTTCTCTTAATTCCAAATCTCCATTTCTAAAACTGAAATACGAAGCTAAAGACCTCTCCTTCCTGTGCATCTTTCTTGTACTTTTTAAGTTCCATTTTTCAGTTCTTTAAAAGTGGAGCCATTTTAAAGTTTTAAAACAACCACCCGGTTGATTTTTAGTCATTCAAAACAATTAACCAAGAATCCAGAAATCATCAAGTAATCCAGATTTAGTCCCAAGTTATATCTTATTTTCTTTTTTCGACTTTCTCTTCCTGGGGTTTTTTGTTGTTGATATTTCAGTTAGAATGTATCTTTTTGGATTTTTTGTTGAGATTATGCTGTTAAGTTCTTTTTATGATTCTAGGCAGTTCTTTTAATTCCCTTCCAGATCCTACCCTTTTATTCTTTTTCTTCCTTTCCTGTTTTCAAAAGCTTTTAATTATCCAGAAATCTTTATTATTCCCTTTGACTTTTGTTATTTTCAGCATTAAAATGC
The DNA here is from genome assembly GCA_004320025.1 of Laticauda laticaudata. Classification (NCBI taxonomy): domain Eukaryota; kingdom Metazoa; phylum Chordata; class Lepidosauria; order Squamata; family Elapidae; genus Laticauda; species Laticauda laticaudata. The sequence goes on along the minus strand of BHFT01065413.1, from coordinate 17,073 downwards.
GCTATTGATGTCAAAGTGGATATTTTTTTCCAATTTTCTTGGCTTAACTCTCTCTTAGCTGTCAGTATAGGAAAAGGAGAAAACCAAATTTTTCCCTTTTCTCTCTCCTTTGCAGCTTAAAAATCTTCTTTGGGAACAATGTTATTTGTTTTTTAACAGTTTAAAATTTCCAGGGTAGCCTTATGTTGTTTGCTTTGCTGTTTGAACCCGGTCACCCAAAACTTTCTTCTTCTCTATCTACTCCTGCAACGCATTCTTTCCAGTCGAGTCCTTCTTTGTTGGTGACCATATCTGACCACCACTGCAGCTGCCTTCCAGGGAAAGGGAGTATTGGCAGCTGGGAGAGGAGAGATGCGGTCTCTCCTCACCCTGCTGGAGTCTCCCCCCTCTTCACCACCTCTACGGGGTGGCTTAGCCCCGAAACCAGCCGGCTCAGGGCGCTCCAGCGGCGAGCACGGATCAAAGCCTCACAGAGATGAGGTTTTGGTCTGTCGCTGAAGAAGCTCAAACCGGAAGTCTCTTGTTCAGTCTTGGCATCTGTTTCTAAGCATCTGCAAGGGGATTAATCCTCTTCCTCAGAGATCTCCATTTCATCTCCAGTAAAACACACTGGGTTGAGGGGCAGTAGCCAGCCAAAGTCCTCCAGGGGTGTTGTGGTCTGTCAGCCGCTGGCCCCTCCAGCAGCTGAATCAGAAGAGGAGGACGTGTGGGAGTCATGATCAGCATTAGGGCAACCTGAGAGCTCCCAGGAGAAAGAGGGAATGGAGCTGGCAGAGATAGAGACAAAGGCAGAGCCTGGGCTGTCTGTCAGCCCTCAGATGGAGAGTTAACAGTTCCCAGGTCTGGAGGTGGCTGATGAGGAAGAGGAGGAACAGTTGGGTCCAGTGCCTGACACGCAGATGCACAGAAGGCAGAGGAGAGGAGAGCAGTGGAAATCTATGGGCTTGTCCTTGGAAGAGCCACCGCTGTTAGCGAAGCCGCCCCCCACTCTGGGGATAAAAGGCAGGGCAGAGGTGAATAGGTGTGGCAGACGACTATTCATCTTCTGGCTGGACAAACTTGTTAGCCTGCGAGAGAAACGTTTTGCTGGGGCTGCCGATACTCCTAATAAAGGAATTTTTTGAGTTTACGCCAGTTTGTCGTGTTTGGGGAGGTGGGTCAGAACAAGGGGGCTCCTGTGGTTGGAAATGTACATCTTGATCTCCCAATCTAGCTAACCTCCCACTTACTCCATCCGGATTCTTTCAAGTTAGGCTCAACCCTCCCAAACTGGGGACTAATCAGCCTATGAACACAAGGTCTTAACACCTGGCTGGCTCTCCAGCTGACCCTTTGGGAATTCTGGCATCTACCATGAGGCCGACATGATTGTTATAATGCTCCAGATGATTTTGAGTGGCCTATTTTCTGAGGAGTAAAGGTTTCCCTCATGTTTTTGACTTCTCGCAGACCAGTTTCCATGTCAGTCCACATGCCTTCTCTGACCGTCTCATCATGTTCGGCATGTACAGGAACTATGGCATCAACACCGCCATGGAAAAAAGCTACGTGACTGGTCCTGACAACTTCATTACTTTCCTGGATACCCTCAACTTCCACCCGAGTTATCGAATTAAAGGACCCTCCCTTTCGGAGTAAGGGACACCGGGAGGCTTCCAAGCTTTTTATTGTTCCAACAGCCAGATTAAAAAATGATTCCTTGAAATGTTTGTAATGCGCCCCCCCCCCCTTTCCTTGGAAATTTTTTAGTTTTACAAAGGTGACTTGCACCAGAGACTGCAGAACACTCTGAAGGGATCCTAGCTTGCAAAAACAGTCTTAGCCTCTTTCTTAATACGATGAACATGTTAAGAGCATTGCGTGCCATAAAAAATATTTTGGAATGACCATGTCTGTGTGCCCGGTTTCAAAATTAGGGCAAGATCTATTTTGCCAAAGATGCCACATTTGTCCCACAGCATCCACAGCAACTGATAGAAAAAAAATATTTGTAGCTCACGGTTGAACTGTGGGGTCCTAGATGCCCTCTGAACTTGGTGGTTTTCTTGCAGGTATTTCATTGTCCGTCTAGCACTGAAGATGTTACCTAGTTTGGTAATGAGATGCCTTTAAGAAAACCACCAGGCTTGGAGAGCACTAAGGAAGGAATGCCGTAGGAACAGTTCTGAAAATTTCCCCAGGGGCTCTGCCAATCCTTGAGATGAATCAACCAGAGCTCTAATTATGCTCAAGGCAGTTTCCCAATTTTGTGGCGGCTGCTTTTGCTGGGCTGAGGACTGTCTCGCTCTTTTGTTCCAGGGCCTACAATCCAAAGAGAAGTGAGTTGGGGGGAAATCTGGATCTGATAATTCAGTACATTGACTATGGGATGTGCAGTGCTTCACGTATGAAGCCGAATAGGCATGCTGGGACTTGTTAGGTGGACACATGGCCCCTGCTTGCAATTTGTTAAACCCCCAGGAAAAGATGCAACTGCTCTAATGGTGGGCGGAAGCTATCTGGGGAGCTTTTGGTGGCTCTGAAATGGAGGGAGTGTGGGAACATTCACAACATTTAAGAACACCTTGTGGCAACCTGTCAGTAAACCAGGACTCAGATGCGTGTTTTTCTGGAGCCAGGAGGTTAGCACACGAGGAGCACCCACAACTTCTGAAGGCAAGCTGTTCCGCTGGTTAACTGTCCTGTTAAGATACTTCTCCTTAATTCCAGGTTGCTTCTTCTCTCCTTGATTTGTTTCCATCGTTTCTTGTCTTGCCTTCTGGTGCTTTGGAAATCTAAGCTGACCTCCCGCTTCATTGTGGCAGCCCCTCAAATACTGGAATACTTCTAACATGTCACCCTTAGTTCTTCTAGGGGTGATAGCTTGTCTCCTGGGGTTGTGGATGCTCCATCGCTGGAGGTTTTCCAAGACGAGATTGGAAAACCATTTAATCAGAATAGTAGAGAGGGATGGTTTAAGACTAGAGCAGGAGATTGGACTAGATCACCTCCCGGGTCTCTTCCAGCTCTGTGTCTCTATGTTCTATGAAAAGGCATATTTGAAAAAGAGTTAAGCTCCACACTGGTCAAGCTCAACAAGACAGGGTGGTACAGATTTGCACTAAGAGCTCTTAATCACAGCATTTTCATTTGCGCAATGGCCTTAATATCCATTTATCTGTCTAATGTCAAACCTGAAACAGTGTCACCAACCTTGCCTAAGCATCGGTTTCTCTTAAGTGAAAAATAAGGGTAGAAATAACCATGCATATATGTGTGACCCTTTAACCACCAAAATTAAGAGAAGTGTCAGCGTTCAATGTCAAGGCTATGGAAGCAAGTGGCAAAGAAGCCCCAATAGCTGGCGTATTCCACAAATGGTTGTTATGCAAACTACCGCGTAGTGCAGCAGCTTTGATAAAAGGTTGTTACAGGCAATGCCGGTGAAAGAGCTGTAGATTCAAGAACATGGCAAAAATGTCCTATCTCCACTTTTTGGTGACTCAGCTGTTGTGGCTTTGCCAACCCTGAATTGAGGCAATGTAGATTTGTTAAACAAATGACAGTTAGCAAAACTGTAAGACTGAACTCTTTCGACAGGGTGCTAGTTTAATGCCAAGATACATTCTTACAGAATCAATCTTCAATTCCCATAAAAATTACTATTTTCCTCTCTGTGTTTGGACCAAAGAGAATTTCACCCATGTCTTTCCAAGTGAGTCCTGATGCAAAAACCATGTTTTTGGAAGATTCTTTCCTTCTTTGGAATCCTGTCCAGATTCCCTAAAGGAGAGAAGAGCCTATGAGGATTGCAGGGAGTGCTAATGTGCCAAGTGCACCAGAACAAGCAAAACAAAAATGTACATAGAATTCTAAAGTGGAAAGGACCCAACCAGCAACTTAGCACAGAATTCAAATTCAGTGGTCATCCAGCCACAGCCTGAAAAAATAGAATTCCTGAATCTTCTTTGGAACATAGACCGTCGAAAAATAAGCCTGGGATTCCTCTTCAAAATATGTGACAGAAAAGTAAAAACAGGGTTTGGATCAAAGTCCATGATCTGAACTCAATTTATTAAATCTTATAAATGTTATGAATGTACATCATTTCTTATATACAAAACAAGGTTTCTTAATTTAAAAAGTGCATGTTCAATCAAAGAGCATTGAAACTACAAGCTACAAAGTATTGAAATTCAACAGGAAGTGAACACAGAAGGCTCCAACAAAGATCCCCCATCCCCAAGAATGACAGTGAAAGGAATGTTCAGTAGGGTTTATCCAAAGAAGAAACAGATTCACTGGAGAGAACACAGGACTTCAATCCTATAAAAGCAGCATGGACAGGAAAAACAGTGCGACTAGAAAAAAAATCAGGTTCAATTTCAGTTTGGAATTAAGGCTGCTCTTTTAGCTCCAGCTACCCTTCAGTGATCAAGCTAAGAAATAACCTGAAAGGTGTTTTTTTTTTTAAGAATCTGAAAGAAAAAGGGGGCTTCCAGTCTTGGCATTATCCCTTTCCTTTGGTATTATCGAGGATGCTGGTTATTTTGAACTGAAGGAAGTTTCCAGAACAGAAAAGGGGCTTCTATGTGATTCTTTTAAAAAAATCTGTTTGACTTTCAGTTATAAAAACACATTGGTTTTTTTTAAAAAACTTGTTTTTACAAGTGGCCCATTCGTATTAACTGTTCTGCCTCTTTTGTAACATTTTCTCCACTGCTGATAACTGCTTTAAGAGGGTAAGAGAGGACTTCAATTCGAGCATTCCTTTTCTATCCCACCCGATGGTCTTTTGTTCAACTGGCTCCCATAATATTCTTGTCTCTCCAAATCTTGCAAGCTGGGGCCAGGAAGGCTGCAGGGAAGAGACCTGGAAAGCTTACTACAAAATGGCCTGAAAACACAGTGACTGTATTCATCTGCTATGAAAATCCACAGTAACCAGTTAAGCATGCTGTATAAATTATCATATAAAGATTTCCTTCCAGCATTGCCCTTTTTGTATTTTTTTTTAAAAAAGCATCTTTATCAAAAGGCAAAATAAAAGCTGGATAGGTGTACTGTAATTGGAGATGTATTTTTTTAAAGTGTGGGCATCATGGATAGTACCTCTATAGTCACTGCCTCTCCTTTCAGTTTCAGGTTCTCTGAAATATCACTTTGGTTGCTTTGCCATCCTGACTGTGTTCTCTAACACAGATGAATCTCTGTGACAAGAGGTATTTATTTTCATAGGCATACATTGCTCACCACAAAGGGATGATCTGAGCTCTTAATGCAACAGGAACCTGGATCACTCTTTGTATATTTTATCTTCCAACACGGATATTAAGTTTTGGGTGAGAAGCGTTAAGTTAGAACGTAGTTTTCAGTTTAGTTGCCTTTTAGAATGCCAACCCTGTAAAACAAAGAAGTTAAGAACTGGAATCCTTTGTTTTCAGGAGACAATGGGTACATTCCCCCATTGGCCCAACTCTGCAGAACCTCCTTCTAGAAGCTCCTGGGCTTGCTCCTCTGCTGTCCTACCTTGGCTGATCCCCTTTCCTTTCAAGGATAAATCACAAGGGCCTTCGGGAACCTCACATTCTGCCCAACTGGGGCTGTACTCCAGGGATTTCCCTCTCCTAACAGGGACTTCAACACTTGTTGCCCCTGGGCTAATTGTGGTCTCTTCTATGCCAGGCCTTTGCAAAGGAAGGCTTTGGCTGGCATCTCTTTCGTTGCTTTCCACACGATTGTGTTTGACCAGGTTCACCACTTCAGTGGTTAGGGTGATCTCTTGGGTACTGCCATCCCTTTCCTGCCTGCAGAAATGCAAACTTCCTGCCTGGAACCTGGGACCCTGATCTGCTTCTCCTACCCCTGCCTCAGTCCTGGAGCTCACAACCTCTTTGGACAGAGACCCCTCCCCAAACAAATTATCTGCCAGGGCCCCTCCATACTTGTGGAGCAAAGGAAGGTTGATGCCCTGTGGTCTTTTGCCTAAAAGCTCAGATTTCTTCTTATTCTCACCACCTTTGAGACCTGGTAGAAATTTGCTGGACATTTTCAGTTCCGGTGAGCGCCACCTTTTGAAAGAGGGGGCAGCCTTAAAATAATTTTGCCATTTACAACGCTCCTCAGCTTTGCCCTTCCCAGATGAGAGGGTCCTTTGATCTAGCCTGTCCTGCCAAATGTCCTTTCTTTGGACTGCAGCTCTTCTTACAGGCAGTTCCATCTCCTTTGGGTCCGCACCTGGTGGGTTTTCCACTGGAGCCTGGCTGCCTCTGTCTTCCATGAATGATCTGGCTTGTTCACTGGGGCGAGATGCATTTCCTTCGCTCTCTCCTGCGCATCTCCGGCGGCTGCTCACCTCAGAGCCTAGCGGGGCCAACCTGCCCACCTTCTGACCCTCTTTCTCTGAGGCAGGGCTTCCTTGCCTGAGTAGTTGCCACTCTGCTTTCAACAGACTCCCCTGGGGCTTATCAGCTCCCAAAGTCCCAGCAACTCCAGTGGCATCTGGTAACTCCTCTATCCTGGTAGAGGCTTTCGCCTTTTCAGCCAAGAACCTTTGGATTTCTTCTTCAATGCTATCATCACTGTCTATGGAACTGCTATCATCAATCAAGGATGTCACAGCCCACAGACATGGGCGGGCCTTGGTGGCCTGTTGGATTTCTGTTCCAGAAACTGGTTTGGTCTGATATTCCTTTTTACATTCAGGTTCAAACTCTATGGTACTTTTCAGTTTTCTCAGAGGCCCCTTCTTTCCATTCCCCTCTCTAATGTATCTCCTGGAACCTACAAGACACTTTTTTAACAAGGTGGGAGCTTGGGACTGGCTGTCTCTCTCGTTCTTACGAAAAATACGCATTTCAGCATCATCAAATGGGCCTTTCTTTTTGCAGTGAGTTCTTTGGTCTTTGGATTTCTTCTTTAGTTTCCGTTTGGAGCTTAGGAGATCTTTGATAGCTGTATCCAAATCCTCATCACTATCAAATGAGCTGCTTTTGTCATCTGCCCCATGTTTCTGTAGATCCTGTGTTCTACTTTCTAACAGACTTCCAGAATCATGAGGTGTGTGAGAGCATGGGACACTGATAGAATCAATACAGGCTCGAGTACCTTTTGGATATGTAACCATTTTTCCAGTTCTTTCATTTTTCAGTTGGGTCACAGAGGATATTGGAAGATTCTTATCTAAATAGTCCACCTCTGAGATCAATTGTGCATCTTCATTCTGCGGGACTATTTCATGTTTCCTCTTAAGTGTTTTTTTGTGAGTCAGTGGCAGTTTTAGGCATTTGGGGAATGTTCTCTTGGAACTCTGAGTCCGCTCCCTGGACTGCCCCAATGACAGAGGCACTTGGAAAGTGGATTTTGCTATCAAATGCTTGGTCCTTGCTTTGACAGCCAAGAAAGCTCTTATCTCCCGCTCAATGCTATCATCGCTGTCCACAATATTGTTGTCGCTTTCATACTGGGAAGGGAGCACATTCTGCGAAGAAAAGGAAGGGCTCGTTGAGAATAGTTTATGATCACTTATTGTTGGAAGAGGCAAAATAGTTTTGGAGATATCAAGTATGGCTTCTGCACACATCAATTCGGCAGCCGTGTCTGCTCGACACGAGGCCTGAAATGTCACTGCACATTTGGCAAAACTATTTTCTGGAGGAGAGTACCTTCTGCTTTTCCCTAGATTGCAAGGTGTGCCAGGCCTGTTTGTCGCTGCTGCCTTTGTGCTGGCATCCTTCCTCTTGCAGCGCTGAGCTTTCGGAGTGATTTCTGGCAAGGCACTTGGAGGCATATTCTCTGTCTTGTTGGGGCTGAACCCTTCCTTCTGCAAAGAAATGCAGCCTGCTCTGGACTCTGCAGCTTTCTTCACCTTCTCAAGCTGATAACGCTGAATTGCTTCTTCGATTCCATCATCACTGCTCGAATCAGATAAATCTGTACATTCGACTCTTTCCTCTCTCTCAGCGTTGCGGAGTATCGGCCTTTTCCTACTTTTTTTGTTTTCTTCCAGAAAGGAGGAATCACGAACTGTTGGAGTTGAAAAGCCTGTTTGCCTTTCTGTTTTGCATACTGCAGACTCTTCTCTGGTTTTCAACTTCAGGCATGTAGCTGTGCTGATGCTTTGTAGTCCAGGATGCCGTTTTGAGAAGTACGCCTTGCCTTTTTGCCTTAAAGAACTTTGATTCCCTCTATTTATGCTGCCTTTCTGACTGAGGGCTAACTTCTCTTCAAGCTCTTCTTTCTGCTGAAATGGCTTATTCCTCCTCGTGATCTTCTTGCTTGCTTGCTGTTTCTTTTTCTTTAAGAATTGTTCAATCTCGGACTTTATGCTCTGTTCGAAAGAGTCATCACTACTCACACTACAAGGGGAGGAAGCCCACTGGACAACATTATCTTCAACATGACCAGGAATGACATATGGCTGGGCCAAGTTGACTGGACCATAACCAGCAGGAAATAAATGACAAGTGGCATCGTATGAAGGAAATTTCTGTTGGACTGGATGACCTTCATCCTTACTAGACAAACTCTTTGTACTATTTGGTAGTGGGGGAAGGTTCTGGCCCTTGTTTCGCAGATACTCTTGAATGGCTTCCTCTATATCTCTATCAACAGAATCATCACTATCAGAATTCAAGGCAAGAGGTCCAAATTCTGTGCTCTCTTCCATGTCCATTCCATCAGAGTCTGTGGGATAGCTATGAAGGGTATAGTTAATATGTTCCTGTAGCAGCTGATCATTCCTCCCAAATTTGTGTCCTCTATCCTTTGCTGCCTTCTGTTTCTTCTGTACAATGCAGCCATATTTGCTGCTGGCACCCAGGGGGACTTCTTCACTTTGAAGATTGCTTATGATCATCTGGACTTTAGCATTGACAGCTGTTCTAGCCAGATCTTCTTCAGATTCTGAGAAACAGGCCGGATACCTGCAATTCCTTGACTGAGGAAAGGGCTCCCATTTTCTTGGAAGGGCCACCAAAGGAGAAGTATTCATGAGAAACATCCTCTCAGGTAACGTGAAGGCTGGAAAATGTATTGTGTGTCAGGCAAACCATTCCTCCATTCTAGTAAAAATATAAAAAAAATGTGGATAAAGCAGCTATAGAAGCACAAATATTTCCTGAGTATTTTTAGGATAAGAGTACTTGCTTTGGATTTTCTCTTAACATGAACTTTGCATTATTTTATCTGAAGTAGCAAGACTAAATTAAAACAATCATTTATGGGAGTTTCTTTGATCAATTACATAATTTTAATTTTCTTCTGCTTCTCTGGGTTTATTCTGGAAGAAGTTATATTAAAATAAAAACATGTAAATAACAGTAATTAAGTAGCACCATAAAGAATTGCACTAAGTTTTTCCTATCAAATGTGAAATCTTTAGTCCATGCTTATTTTAATACAGTTCCAATTAATACCTGTTTATTGAGAAATGTTATAACCTTGTAGCATAGTAATTATATATTATTAATCTTTCACAACCACAGCCGCACACAAATAAAAAGAGGAAAAGAAATCTTTGATTTTGCTCCTAGGAGGCAACTACAATCTGCTGAACTGATCAAAAACTGCCTCAGCATTTATCCACTTTATATTATGGGCAAATAGGCTAACTCAGATAAAATGTCAAACAGGGAAATGCCTGGAGACTAAACAAAAATAATAAAAAGGAAATATAAAAATGATGGGATTGATAAAAGAGGAGTTGAAAGAGATATCAAAACTCTATAAAAATCAGTACAAACACATAGATGATGGCAATGAAATTAGGAATTAACCCAGTGCCTGGGTAGCTTTCCCTGAACATTTAGTTCTTAAAGTGAATAGACAAGAGGTGTATAAAACTGTGCCAAAGAGAACATGGATAGAAATTTCCCTGTATTTATTTTAGAAAATTTATATTGTCCTCTGTTCGCATATGGGAACTCAAAGCGGCTTACACAAATATACCTAAGCCAGAGTTTATCCAGTGAAGCTAAATGGTTACTGGAAAAATATTGTGTCTCAATAGACACAACCCAGAAAGCTACTCCTATGCTTGCAATTAAAACTTTTGGGGGGACTGGTGTTGCAGATTGTCTGAAGCCAGAGTTTGTTTTAATCACAGTTTGTGATCCAACTGGCTGTGTCACAGATAGCAGCGCAGATGATACGGGCGTACAACAGCCAACACATTGCTACTAAACCCTGGGATCTGATCAGAGGTGTCATTCCTATTCAATTCACATTCGACCTTGGCATGATGCATTTATTTCTTTCCTAGGTTGGCACATGGGTTCAACCTTCAGCAAATACCACTAAGGGATACTCACTCTTTGCCACCAAGACCAAAGTTATTTCTAATGGGAAATAAAACGGATTAATGCTGTCAGGCTGGGTCTTTGGGCATTGGGAAACCCCTATGCAAAAATTCTGGGCCTCCTGGCCGCCATGCTGTGCCCACTCACAAAATGGTTGCCTGGCTGGTGGTTGAAGCCAACTCTGCCTCCCCATAGCCCACAGCACAAAAAGACACTCTTGCAAAGCGCTTAAGACTAGAGATGGGTGTGTTGTGGTTACATTTTTATATGTATGTTTCTATGTGTGTGTGTATATATATATTATAGATATATATATAGATATATAGAAATGGATATATATAGATATACACACACAGAGAGAGATACTAATGTCCATGTATGCATGCCAAGGTGGCAACCTACCTTCCTTGCCCCTTTATTTCAACTAAAATCACCTTGTAGCACAGGTGAGCGAGACCCAGCTCCGCAAAGGTCCTCCTCAGCTTTCCCCCGTTTCGAAAATTTCCGAGCCCCCTCCCCCGGGCCACCTCAACCGCCTGCCCGGCCCTCCCTGCAGCACACTGAGGCCGGGAGGCGCCACACCGGCTCGGCCCCGAAGCCGGTCCCTCTTCCCACACAGCCGGCGGGGCCTTTCCCCTCTCCCCCCACCGAGGGCGCCACCTTGGGGACCCGGCCCGCCATGGCGACCGCGGTTTCTCGGCCAGGCCTCCTGCTCACCTGCCGGGCCGCGATGGCGCCTCACGGGATCCGCCGCCACCGCCGCCGCCGCGAGGACAGGCGCCGCCCGCGGGGAGGGAGGCAGGCCGGGCGGGCGGGGGCGGGACCCGGCGGCCATCGGCCCGGCCTAGTCTCCCGGCTGGCCTTGTGGACCTCCCCCCCTCCCCGTCTCTATCCTTCCTTCCCCTTCGTTTCTCTTCTCCTCCTCCGTCATTCCTTCCTTCCCCTCCCCTCCTCGGGTTTCTCCTACTCTCCCTCCTTCTTTTCCCAATCTGCATTCATCCACCTATTTATCTCCCCTCCCCTACAGAACTGATGATGTTACCTAGTTGGGTCATGAAATGTCCGTATAGAAAACAACCAAGCTCAGGCAGCACCAAGGCCCAGTCACTTCAACCCTGAGCTATAAATATTCTTCTGTTTTGTTTCTGACTTGTTGGACTCAAGGTTGATGTGGATTTGAGAATTGATAGCATGATGAACCTTGAATCGTCCATTTAGTAAATCATAGTTAACAAACCAAGACTAGCAGTAGATAAATTATTTCCTGGCACTTGTCACTTTCCTGTACATTGCTTTTCTTCCTGAACTCTTGGTTCTTCTTTTGAAGAGCAGGACTGGGGCTTTGCCATCCCCAGGGTGGCTAGGGACAGGAATTGGGAAGGTTATATCCCAAAGGTGGAAATTTTTTTGAGTCCTGCGCCTGTCTTCCACTTCCTGCCTGTGTCCCTTTTCAGTTTAATTTGAAAAATAAACATGACAAATGCTTGCAGGGCCTGGTCTAGCCTAATGAAGAGAAGTACTATGGGTGACATAATAGCAGGTTTCTAATATTTGAGGGGTTGTGCAAAAAAGAGGGGATTAATCTGTTCTCCAAGGCATCTGAGGTCAGAACAAGAAGTAACAGGTGGAAGATTATTCAAGAGAGATCCAACCTAGAACTAAGAAGAAATTTCCTGACAGAATAATCAATCAATGGAATGGCTTGCTTTTGGAGGTTGTGGATACTCCAGCTCTGGAGGTAATGAGTGGTAATGTTACCATTAAAATTTAGTTAAGTTAATTATTCATTAAATTCATACTGCAGTTAACTCCTTGCCTTTTTTCTTTTCTTTTTTTCTCCTTCCAATGATCTAAACGTGTCAGAAAATTCAAGCCAATCTCAATTTTTGGCGATTGCCTGGACAAGTCCCCGCAGGTTTTTTTGGAAATTTTTCTTGTAGTTTGTCATTGCCTCTTTCCTAGGGCTTTGAGGATGACTGGCCAAAGTCAACCAGCTGGCTTCCACTCTTGGGGGAGGGGATAGGAATTCATCATCTGCCAGTTTCTAGCACTACATCAAACTGTCAGCCTCAGTATACAAGCAGCATCTTATTTCCAAGCCCTTGCATGCCCTTGGATCTGAGGGTTTCCATTCCCTGGATCTCCCCTTACACTTCCATAAACTTCTGTTCCTTTCTAGAGTAAGCCAGTTCTCAAGGATCAGTGACATGTCCAGTAGAAATATCAGTTACTTATATTTCTCCTCACCTACCAGTCCCTAATAAGCCAACTGTGAAAGAACCTAAAAATAAAGAGAAAACTAGCTGCATTTGTGCAGCATTCACACAACAGTTAAGCTGCTTTGAGGTATCCATGATTTTTATGTGTGGCCAAACAATAATGCCATCCTAGTCCATTGGCTGAATTTATGTGCAATTAAGATTACAGTTAAGACTGAATGTACAATTAAGATTTGGAAAAATAGGAGCAATGGGTGAAATATGTTCTCTGAAATCATCCAGTCTCTGTATTGAAAAATGATACTCTCATTCAGAAAAGATTTTACCTCCATTAAGCCAAGTCTGTGCTCACTGTGACTTGTGATAGAACAAGAAACAGGAAGCACCATTTATTTATGGATATTTTCAAACCCAAAAGCCATTGGAAGAACTTCCCTCATCCAGGGCAGGAATGAGCCAAGTTGCTTGCAAAAAAAGTAGCAAGACTATTTTGAAGCTTCTCTAGATGAATTTGGGGACTTCATTGCTTTTGGCTGTGGATCAGAAACCAGCAGATCAGTTTGGTTATTTATGACAGTTGAGCATAGGAATTTTTGTGCTTAGGTAGCTACTGGGATCCCTTTTTAATTATTCTTCCTGTTGGAAGAATTATTCTTCTGGGTTCAGTTCCAAGTGAGGAAGAAAGGCACTGGAAACACAGGGTGTTTGGAAAGATGGCTTAATGGCGGACAGGATCACCTGGCTTGGAGCTCCAAAGTGAAAAGGGTGATCGCAGGCTTCTAGATGTTGGGTGAAGGAAAAGGGAAAAAAGATGCTGAGAGTCCCATTTGGGATTTGAATTTGAGCTAGTATTCTGATTGGTTGTCAGACTCCCATGGGGGCATGCAGTGGCAACCTGTAGGCTGTCCTGAGTCCCAGGCTTGATTGAGCCTTGCTGGATGGTGATGGTGATTGCCCAAAGGGCTTTGGGCAATTCCTATAATAGCTCTACCTGGAGTACATCTTTCTAATGTAAAATAGACTGGCCCAGGCCAGAGTAATGGCCCATTAGCAAAGGTGGGGGGCTGAGTTCTGCCTCTTGAGTTTCTAATTTTCTTTTTAGGGCAAATATTCTGTCTTTTTAGCACATCCTCAAATATTTCATTTTCCTAGAAGAGGGGTGGATGCCAACTTCCAAGAAAAAAAGTGACAAAAAAGATGGGAGACATTGAAAGGAACATCTTGCCAGGAAAAACAAAAAAAAAAGACCAAAGGGACATTTTGGAAAACGAGGTTTATGACAGGCATCTCTTTTGCCTGGCTGCCCCCCCCTTCCAAGGGGGACACCCCGTGGAGAAGTGAAGAGCCCCTTAACCGCATCAACGCCATGCCGCCCCTCCCCGCCAGACCCAGTCATCCCTCGACACTGCGCAGGCGCCATCTGGCTGACTGAGGGAGGGCGACGCCGATTGGTCGTTCGGGGGACGGCGACCATTGGCAGGGAGACTTCTTGGGGAAGTCTCTAAAGAGGAACAGGAGGAGCGCCGAGGAAAGGGCGCGTAACGAGATCCTGCCTTCACTTCCGGAATCACACGCCTGAGGCGATTCATGGGTTCTGTTGCCGACCGGCTTGGAGACGTCTCTCCCGCAGAAGGGAGCCCGAGGCCTGGCCTGGCGCTGTGAAGTGGAGGCTCTATCCGCCTCGGGCCTGCCCGGAAGGACCGTGAGAGGCGGAGATTTTGGCCGAGGACTCCCCTGCCGGGAAGGGGACACGGCCGTGAACCGCCTCTCTCAGGAGGACGGAGGAGCCCGGCGGGGGAAGGAAATTCCGCCCGAAAGGAGAAGGTTGAGGACGAGACCGGGCCCCGCGGAGCAGCAATGGCCGGTCCCGAAGCGGCTCCCACGGTAGACGGCGGGGAAAGGCCGGGAGGCTCCGGGGCTGCAGGAGGGATGAGTCCAGGTGGACCCCGGAAAAGGGGGCGGCCCAGAGGACGATGCCGGGAGAAGGAGACGGGCGGAGACCCCGAGACGTGCCTGGAGGGCGGAGGGTCCCTCGGTAAATCCCGGAAGCCCCGAAGGATCCAGGAGGGAGAATCAGAATATCAGTGCCCGGAATGTGAAAAATCTTTCCAAAGAAACGAGTATCTTGAAATCCATCTGAGGACCCACTCGGGAGAGAAACCTTACGCATGCCTGGAGTGTGGAAAGAGCTTCAGTCAGAGGGGAAACCTCTCTAGACATCGAAGGATTCACTCGGGAGAGAAACCATACAAATGCATGGAATGTGGAAAGAGCTTCAGTATGAGGGAAAGCCTTCTTAGGCATCAAAGGATCCACACTGGAGAGAAACCCTACAAATGCATGGAATGTGGAAAGAGCTTCAATGAGGTGGGCAACCTTCATACAATACTATATAGATTCCATTCAGGAGAAACAGCCATTAAAATGCCGGAGTGTGGAAAGAGCTTCGTTTGAGTGGGACATTTGTAACACAGTCAAAAAAATCCACGCAGGAGAAAAACCACTATAAGTGCCCTGGAGTGTGGAAAGAGCTTTTACTGAAGGGTGGACAGCTTCCATGACCCTCAAATGATCCCATGATGGAAAAAACCATCTATCGGTTTGGGAGCTGTGGAGAAAGAGCTTTACTTGAGTGGACAGCTCCGTCGCCATCAAAGAATCCACACTCGGAGAAAAACCAATACAATGCGTGCAGCTGGTGGAAAGAGCTTTCAGTCAGAAGGAGCATCCCTTTATCGGACCATCAAAAGTATCCATACCTGGAGAAAAAAAACCATATAAATGCCTGGAAGTGTGGAAAGACTTTGTCATGACAAGTTCTGTGATAGACATGAAAAAATCCATATAAAAGAAACACCATAAAAATGCCTGGAGTGTGGAGAATCCTTCACCGCAATCAGAATGCTCGGAAGTCATCAAAAAATTCACTGAGAGAAAACCTCTAAAATTTCATGGAGTGTAAAAAGTTTGTCAAAATATGTTTCAGTAAAAATGATAAACTTTACACACTAAGAAGAAATTTTATAAATACACAGAGTCCTTCTGAACAAATGGCAATTCCAAAACCAGCTAAAATCCCTATGAGAGAGAAACATACTGCTAAATGGGCTGATTGTGGCTAATATGCTGCCAAATGTAGCCAGCAAACTGCAACCCTGGGTGACATGCACAAGGGTTTCCCTAGTGCTAAGAACCTGCTTAAATACTTATCACAGACCTAATTACACAGGTGTAAATACCCATATAAGCTGTGGATGTGAGTCACAGTTTTTAAAACTATGTTGCATGATCATTATTTTCTTAGAAAATTTTCCACCAGGGGTAGGGCTTGCCCATAAAAAAAAGAGGTTGATGTAGAATGTGCTCCATTTCTTTCTTTACAACTGGATGGTAATCCCATGAATTTGTGGCCTCCAATCTCAGGCATTCCGGATTTGGCATGGAGCTGATAATAACTTGACCCCTGAATTTGAGGGAAACTTTGACCCTTGGAAAGGGCTTGTTTGCCCATTCAAAAATATGAATCTCTAAATAATTCAGGCAAAGCAAAAAGCATTTAAGGGGGAACCAAGTGTTTTTATACGGTATGGAAACAAATGATAACATAGATTCGTATATTTGATGTGTCTGAAAGCAAATGATCAAATGATATTGATTACATGAGACTTGTACAGCAGAAATCAGGGAGTCTGGATCAGAGGTCCTGAATCTTTGGGCCTTTTGGCCACTGGAGCATATTAGTGGCTGGCCAGTGCATGGGCACAATCCTCCCTCATCGTGACATTGCGGCTCCAATAGTGCCCGTGCAGCAGCTATAGCGACAACAGCATGAGTGGAGGGCTTCTGCGCAAAGAGATGCACGCACACTGGCCAGCCACTCATGGTAATCCAAGAATATTTTTTATTTTCCTTTTCATTTCCTTCTATATTTTTTCCACATGGCAAAGATATTATTAAATACTTGAATTAATTTTGAAATAATAATCCTAGATATTTGAAGGATTTCCTTTTTTGTGGATGCTTTAAAATACAGTAGCTACCTCGTTCTGAATTTTAGGAAAGCTAGAGAAGATTATATTACTTTTTAAAAATTACTGTTTACCTTGATATTTCTGTAAATTGCTTGGAATCTAAATGTATTTAGCTTATTAGAACTTGCAAAATATATATTTCACCTTTATTATTTTTGCTAATAACTGAAGACAGTAAACATATAGATCTTCTATTTTTTTCACAAAAACCTTCTGAGGTGGGTTGGGCTGAGACTGACGCCCAAGGTTACCCAGCTGTCTTTTGTAGCTAAGGAATCACTTGAACTTATGGTCTCCCGCTTTTTAACCTTCTGCCTTAATTACTAGACCAAATGTCTGCAAATAAACTGGGTTAAAACTGAGTAAAAGGTGATTGATCAGTGATGAAGTTCAGGAGGGGAATGTGGGACTCAGCAGGCTGGAAAGAAGGCCCAAAACCTAAGGGGACTCGAAGGGTGGGTTGGAAAATGGAGGGAGACAGGCTGTGTGTGTGTGTGTGTGTGTGTGATCCTCAAGTCCTTCAGATGGTGACAAGGAGTCTGGACA
>BHFT01065409.1:0-18157 GCA_004320025.1 Laticauda laticaudata | reverse complement strand
GAAATATTTCATAAGAAGAGTTCTCCACTCCTCTACTCATTGCAGAATACCTTATGCCACTAGACTTGAAATTCTAGACCTGGAAAACCTAGAACTACATCTCCTTCAGTCCAATCTAAGTATAGTATACAAAATCATGTTTATACTTATACCTGTTATCTTTAATCACTTGACAAAATAAATAAATAAATAAAAATAAATATGCCTCATACGCCCATTTATTGGAGAAAAATATCTTCAAATGAGATTCCTTGATATTATTTCTATGTACAGAAATAATAAAACATTATAAAATAGAAGATAGGAAAAATTGCAAAAACATCAATTAATCATTCAGCACAATCAAAAAATAGGTTCCATCCAGAATCCCAGGCTCAAACATAGAGCCAAGTCTTCAAAGCCTTGGAGAAGACCAACAGGAACAAAGCCAAACTAATCTTTGGAGAAACATTATTTCAGAGGGAGAGAATCTGAGAAATATTCATATTCATTAAAGAAAAGTCTTTCTTATTTGGGTCTGTTAGCTGACACTCCTTAGTGACTGGACCAGGAGGATGCCCTTCCTGATGGAGTAGATGGGACAAATAGAGACAATTAGAAGGAGATAGTTCCATAAGAAAACTGGCCTCAAATCATGAAGAGTTTCAAAGTGACTATCTGCACCCTGAATTGTATCCAAAACCATATTTATAGCCAAGCAACTTTGGAGCAGTCATTTTGCAGGCACTGAAAAGCAGATGTTGCTAACCGCCACATTTCCAAATGGCCTTTAAGGATAGTCCCATGTATCACACTTACATGATCAAAAAAAGATTTAATTTATCCAAAAAGAAAATAATGTTAAATTTCATGTCTATCTTTGTTTTGATTTATAAACATCTTCTGTTGGGTATTTTGGTATCTTGCCTTTTCAGACTACTATCAATATTTTCTTGTTGGATCCCTATCTGACCTGCAAACTGGACTTGCTTCCTTGGGTTTAGTGACTAATAGGAAGTAGTTGAACTGATCTGAACTAGCAACAGGAGGGAAGCTGGAAAACAAAGCTAACATTGGCACAAAGGTTTTACTAATGCCCTAAAGACTTGGCTATTTCCAGGTACAATAGGTTACACATTTGAAGATTCAATCTAGCCAACTTTTCTATTCAGAACGTGGGAAAAAAACAAGCACATTCTTACTGAGATAATGATATAATGGGGAATCGCAGGAGTAAATTTCTTAGTACTTTACTATACTCAGTGGTGGGGTTCAGCCAGTTCGAGTCAGTTCACACAAACCAGTTTTTAAAATTCTTTCCCACCCACCCTGTCCAGTCACTTGCTTGCTCACCTGACATAGCTGCTGCTGCTCTCTTCCGGCTCCCTTCTTGCCTTGACCACACAGTCTCTGTGGGCCAGTTCCCTGCCTTTGCCAACGTGGCTGCGTCCCACATAGCACTTTTCTCGCAGCCCAGTTGAGTGGGCCTGTCTGGTGAGCCTGCAAGTAAGCTCCAAATTCTTGCCGAGCTGCCTCTGATGTGGCTCAGCCAGCTTGCCAGCCTTCCACCACAGCATACCACTTGGTGTCTGTGGCCCAGCTCTCTGCCTCTGCCTTATTCACTGAACTCTGCTTCTCCTTGCTCACCTAGACTAGACTAGTCCAGCTGACTTGAACCAGCTCCAGCAGCAGAAGCCTCAAGGCAGAGGAAAGCATGGCCAGGCTCTCCCTTGGGAAAGCAGGGCTGGGAAGGGTGCTCATCTTCAAAGCCTCCCATTTCTCAACGTCCACCTCTTACTGCTTCTCTCAGCCTCAATCCATTTCTCTTTGCCTCAGTCTGTTCCTCTCCCTCCACTTCTACTGCTTCTCTCAGCCTCAATCTGTTTCTCTCCACCTCAGTCAGTTCCTCTCCCTCAGCCTTCTACTGCTTCTCTCAGCTTCAATCTATTTCTCTCTGCCNACTGCTTCTCTCAGCCTCAATCTGTTTCTCTCCACCTCAGTCAGTTCCTCACCCTCAGCCTTCTACTGCTTCTCTCAGCTTCAATCTATTTCTCTCTGCCTCAATCCTCTCCTTTAGCCTCCTGCCGCATCTCTCAACTTCAATCCATTTTTCTCCCTCCCGACTGCTTCTCGAGGGCTGAGAAGCCTCAAGAATAGCCTTCTATGATGGGACCCTTCCTGGGAGCAAAGCCTTAAGTAATCTGATCTGTCCCGAAGGCTTCAAGAAGCTGCAGACTTTCCACATGCCTTTGCTAGCCCAAGTGCCCTGACCCTCAGATCCCAATGAGGCCAGCTCCCAGCAGTGGTGGTGCTCTGAGAGGACAGGCAGATGTCCCAGGGCTGCATGTGCACACTGCAGTGGAACTGTAGTCTTGGCCCAAGGATGGCATTTCCCCCGAGAGCCATCTATCATCAGCCTTACCTTCATGGGAAGCCATACACTGGTCCCATTAGGATATTAAGGGCATGGTATTCAGGCCGGCAGATGCTTGTTGAAGATCTAGAAAATAAGGACAATGCTGGCAGTAGGGGAGGGAGACCTGCTGCACTCAGCCAAAGAGTCGCCTTTGCTTGCCTTTTGGGCCTGGTACACTCAGTTTCTATGGGACGTCCAGGTAACTGCCATACACTTGCCTTCCCTTTTGCCCTGGGTCTCACATCCAGCCCATGACAGGGGATGTGCCACTTTCAGACCAGCCTAATACAAGGGTTGTGTTGCTTGTATTGCAAACAACATGAGGTAACGAGGGAGGGAGGAAAGGGTGGAGGGGGAACTTGCTCCACTCGTCTCACCTGGCAACCAGGCTGCTTCTTTCCAGTTCTTTCTTCTGCTTTTGGGGAGAAGAAAAAAGACTTGCTGCTTTTGTTGTTTTCCTTGCATGAAGCCAAAAGTCTCTCTCCCCCTCCCCTGAGAACATAGCTGGAGATGGTATCCTGCAATCCCAAATAAAAAATAATCAATCGGTAGGAAAATGGGGTGGGAAATTTTCCTGCATACTTTTTTTAGAATTTTCCCAGGGTCTCTGGTCCACGGGATTTAAAATTTTGAGTTTGGTGGTCCCTGAGATCCAAAGATTGGTGACCCCTGCCCTCTAATATTTTATCCAAATCTTATTGTCCACTATAGAATTAATAACTCTCTGTGTCCTTCTTATATTTCGCCTGTAGTTGTGTTTATGGCCACCAGTCCGAATCGATTTCCTCATTGTTTAGTTCCTGTTTTGTTTTTAATTTCCCTTGTTCATTTAGAATATCTTTATACTATAGAGTTTTCTCCAGATCTAACACATTTGGGTATATAATGTTCCATTGTTGATACTCAGACTAGTATTTTGGTGTTGTGTTTTTGTTTGATTCTTTCCCATTTTTCTAACAGACCATTTCCAACTTGGCACCAAGGAAACTTCTATAGAGCTTCTTGACTGAACAATGTATTCTATATTATGAATGCATATACTATACTTTCTGAGCATTGCTTTAAACATTACTTTGATTCATTTGTGTGTGTGTGTTAAGTCTGTATTTATTTAATGCCAAATAGTGTATTACATTTAATTTTGTAATTTTGAGGATTTAATTTACTCATTTCTACACTCTAGTTTCTTGTCAAGCACATATGTTTCTGGATGTAATCTTGCAATTGTGATGGGGGTGGGGGGCATTTTTGTTCATATGGTGTCAACTACATATATCCAGACCAAGCTTCTAGAATAGCCAATCAGCATGAATTAAATATTATATTCTCAGCAACTCTGGAAGTTGGAGAAAAAAAGAAATGCAGGTAGGAGATAACATCTTGCAAGTTTCCATGAAATAGGGCAAAAGGTTGAACATCTTATCAGACTCTCTACATATAAAAAACTAGTAACGGATTTATTATAGGCTTGTGTAGGCAGCAGCACTTTGATTCAGCAAGGCATTTTATGCTATAATGTGAGACACTTCTGTTGTTTTGTTTCAGACAGATCGAGTTACTAACTAAAAAAGTCAGATTGTGAGAGTTAAACACATGCTGTACTCCTGGAATTAGTAGATGTAGAACTTGGTATGACACAAAAGCAGTGCAGCTGAAATTTGGTTTTAGAAACCGGGAGAGTGAAATTTTGCAGATTCTCAAAATGGCTTGAAAAGTGTGCTTTGCAGAAATGAATGTAAATCCAAACTATTCCTTCACAGTCCTAATTAATATGCAACATGTTTGCTGTTTTCATGTGAGGATTTGGTGGTTTTAATTGAGTTGCTTTGCTTCTAATAATATTTCTGATTAAAAATGTCTTATTTTGTATAACATGTTATTAAAAAAAACAAAGCACATATTTTACAGCATTATTTCAAAATAAAATCTTTTGGACTTATATTCAAACTAATTAAAGAATTTTAGAGAAAACAGATATTGTGATTGCTTGACAAATAATATCTTGGCAAAACAAAGCATGTATTAAAGATAATGAAAATAAAACAATGCTGCATTTATTAGGTCATCTTTGATATAAATTAATATTATTTCATGTTGAATTTCTCTAAGAATGTTAAAGAAATCTACAAGGTACTTTCTGAGTTTTTTTTCTCTATAATACTCTTCTAGTTGTAAGTTATACTGTATATAGGTCACTCTAATTTATCACTTAATTTACCCAATATACAGTATCACACTGATAAAATTGAAGACAAATAAAATACTAATGATTAAATTATAATTCAGTCATTCTGTCTCTCAGACTCTCTCTCTCTCACACCCACACACCCACACACACACGTATACATTACAAGCTTTTAAAAGTAAGATGTAACATAAAAAAATTGCCTCAATATTTTGAACATATCCATTTTTACAAATTTAATCCAACATGCTAAGATTTACTGGAAGACTACAATAGTTAGGTAATAAGTATGAGTATATGTTTGTGTATAGCTTTAGTAATTTTATGAAATTTATATGCTGCATTTCACTATCCAAAAACTCATGTAATATTTATTTTACACAATGTAAGAGTCTTGGAAAATACTCAGTTATTTGCAGTTATTTCCAAGTATTACTGCCTTAATTATTTTATTATTTATTTATTTATTGAATTTATATTGCCGCCTGTTCACAACTTGAGGTGGCTTACAGAACATAAAACCACATTTAAAAAAATAAAATAAAAAAATAATAAATAAAATAAATACAAAATCACCCCCAACTCCTACTCTCCACCCCGACGACAGCAGATCACAGGATTTGATGTACATCATTTGATGGGGTCTACCCCGCTCTGGGTTCCCAGGCCCACTGGCAGAACCAGGTCTTCAGTGCCTTCCAAAAGAGTATTAGAGAGGGCCCCATTATAATCTCTGACGGAATGATATTCCAGAGAGAGGGAGACACCATGGAGAAGGCCCTACTTCTGGAATCACCAGGTGTATCTCCCACAGGGATGGGACCCATAGCATTCCCTGCCTCCCCGCTCTAATGTGTCGGGTAGTTGTGACCAACAAGAGATGTTGGTCCCAAGCCATGAAGATGACAACCAGCCATTGTACTGCACACGGAAGCAAATCGGCAACCAATTTAGCTCCCACAGGAAAGGTGAAACATGTACACTGAAATCTGAACAAAACCATGCAGGCTGCTGCATTTTTCACCAACTGGAGCTTCCAGATGTTCTTCAAGGGCAGCCCCATGTAGAGCACATTGTAATAATCAAGATGGGAAATGACTAGGGCATGAGTGACTGTGAGTAGGGATTGTTGTTCCAGGAAAGGGTATAACTGATGCACAACTTGCAGTTGCACAAAGGCCCTTCTGGCCACAACTGCCACCTACTCTTCAAGCAGGAGTCATGAGTCCAGGATTACACACAGGGTCTGTTTGGGGTAGTGCCATCCCATCCAAGACCAAAGGTAGAAATTCTCCCTAAGCCAACAAACCCCAAACCCAGAGCCACTCGGTCCTGCAAGGGTTTTGTTTCAATCCGTTGCTCCCTATCCCTAACAGCCTCCAGGCACTGCAACATTTAACACACTATGGGCCAAGACATACAGCTGAGTAGCATCAGCATATTGGTGATACCTCAGTCCATGGTGATCAATAATCTCACCCAGCAGGTTCACATAAATTTGAACAGGAATGGAGAGATTACCAAGCCCTGCAGAACCCGTAAAGCAGTGGGTGAAGGCTGGATCTCTCCCCTCCTATCAATACAGACTGAGAGTGACTGCAGAGGAAGGAAGTGTACCAGGACAGCATAAGACCTCCCATCCCCATCCTCCAAAGCTGCCCCAGGAGAATCCCATGGTCATTGGTATCAAAAGCCGCCAATAGGTCAAGTAGAGCAAGGATTGATGCACTACCTCCATCCTTCTTCCACCAGAGATCATCCAAGTGCGACCAATGCCATTTCTGTCTGGAAGGGGTCAAGATAATCTATTTCATCAGGGGTGAGATTCAGTTTTTTTAACAACCGGTTCTGTGGGCATGGCTTAGTTGATGGGTGTGACTTGGTGGTCATGTGACTGAATGGGTGTGGCCAACTCAACATCACTCATGTCAAGGGGCGCTTCTCCTCACTTGGCCTCTCATGACAGTGCAGATGCTGCAATGGTCATAAGAGTGAAAAATGGTCATAACTCACTTTTTTCAGTGCCATTGTAACTTCGAATGGTCGCTAAATCAACTGTTGTAAGTCAAGGATTACCTGTACAAAAATACCAAAAGCTTCTTTGCTTGCAAAAAGCTGCCCTCAATACCAATCATTAGATTAAAATACCTGCAAGCCAGAGTTAAAAATCAGGCAGGGTGCCAGAGCACCTTGATGAATGAAAATAGTTAAAATGCAGTGATAACTATCAAGCAGCCATCACTTGCTCATAAAGTGAAACCCATAAAATGAAACTCTACAGAAAAATCACACCAGGAAAAGCAATCCTTAGATCCATTATCACCACTTAAAGATACCACCTGGTCTCACTCACCTCACAAGATATCCTAAGGAAATCATCCAGATTTAAGGAAAGGTCACATGCCCCCCAGAAAGACAGTAAAAAAAAAATCAGTGCCAAGCTTGCATCCTGCCTCTTGGAAGTATATCCCAAAAGGACAGTGCCAGATAGTACTAAAGCAGTGAAGGAAGACCCTCTCCCCAGATAGAAAAAGAAATCATGAGGCAGGAAAAAATTCAAACACAATACAAATAATTAAATCACAACAGTAGCTGTTGTTTGTTGAAGCTGAATAGGGAAAATTGTCCCATCAATAAACAAAGAATTAACTTTCACCAAATTTCACCAAAAACCAGTTTTAGACCAAAACTCAGAAAGGATATGTAAACTCATGTTTGAACGTCAATCTTTCTAGCTAGCCAAGAAACCTTGCTGAATGTCACTCATCTTAGTTCCCTGTCACTAAAGCTTTGCTTCATTATTCAATTATTTGTTCAAAGTGCTGATTGTCCAGGGAAGTATTTCCTCCCAAGAGCAATGTAAAAATCTTAAAACAACCCTTCCCCTTTAAGAAAATCAAGCCTCAGAAGCTCCGGAGACAGGAAGTTTAGGCGTACTGGCAAGAATGTAATAAGGGTGGAAAAAAACAAAAGGACATGGCTTCTAACTATTGATTCTCCAAACTGTTTAGAAAGTTAACAAGGGTTTAAAAAAAAGGAAGATTGGAGACAGGTGGGAAATTATCCAGCCAGGTGGAGTCCAGTGATGGCTTCTTCAGAAGAGAGTGGACCACAGCCTCCTTAAAGTGCTGGGGCACTGTTCCCCTCCTGTAGGGAAGCATTAATTACCATTAGAGTGCACCCGCCTGTCACCTCCTGGGAAACTTTCACAAGCCAGGAGGATTATGGGTTTAAAACACATGTGTTCATACTCCCTAGGATCCTGTCCACTTCCTCAGGAGCAACAGGGTCAAACTGTTCCCATATAACAGGACAAGAACCTGCCTCAGGAGCTTCCAATGGACCAACAACCACACCAGCATCTAACTGGGAATGGAGTCAAGTGATTTTGTCTTTCAGAAAATCCACAAATTCCTCAGCGTGCCCCTTCAGGTGGACCTCAAACTCCTCCTTCCCCAGGAGGAGATGGCTCACCCTAAAGAGTGTGGCTGGATGATTATCTGAAGATGCAATTAATGTGGAGAAGTATTTACATACACAAATCACCACAAGATAGGCCTCAGTAGCAGCTCTTACCCATGTTCAATCAAATTCCTCTCGTGCTTTCCGCCAGCGGCACTCTAGATGTTTCCTCATGCATTTCATCCCTCTCAGTTCCTCTGTATACCATGGGGCACAGAGAGTCTATGGGTGAGGAGAGGTCACAAGGGTGTAATCCTATCAAGAAGCTCAGTCACCTTCCTATTCCAAACAGTGACTAAGGGCTTGACTGGACTGCACAATAGATCTGCAGTTATAACTCTCATCTGCTTTTAGCCATTATAAATCCTATACTGATTTTTTTTTAAAAAAAGATTTAATATCTAAGCTACTCTTCAAAAACAATTTGGAATCACTTGACTGATCCCATGTCCTTAAGAGCATTTGGATAGGATTGGAGAGTTCTGGGTTCAAATGCCATTCAGTCACAAGCTCACTATATGACTTCACAGAATAGGGGTTTTGTGAGGATAAAATTGAATATAGCTTATTTGCTTGTGTTATTTATATCTAAGATTTTTGTTCCTTCCAATTTAGTTCTGATTTTACAAGAAAAGACAATGCATTTATAAAACTATATAAAAAGCAGAAAACAAAAGCAATACTGTCATAAATGAAATATTTACCAGGAGAAAGTGCTTCTTTCAAAGCCTTGTTGAATAAACACAGCAACAAAAAGTTCAGATATATAAGGATAAGTTTTTCTACAATGGGAAATACTGCTCAGAAGGCATAGTTACTGGGCTCCTAAAAATGAAATTCTCTCATCAATGATATTTTAGCAGAATTTCTCTTCCAAATGTCAGTGGTTGATAACATTCATTCTGAAGAAGATATTATTAGTCCTAAGCCATGTTAAGGTTCAAAGAAAATAATTAGTCCATTGAATAGAATCCAAAAACTGATTACAGTTTCCAGAGTAAAATGTTACTTGGGTAAATTTAGATGTGCCTATGGCTACCTGAGCATCCATATGCAATATTGGTTTTATTTCCCATATACTATTCAAGAGTGGACTACATGAGGTTCAACTGTGACAAGGACATAAGTGACTGTGTGCAATATACCAGGGCTGTCAAACTCGATTTCATTGAGAGCCCCATCAGGGTTGTGTTTGACCTTGGGAGGCCAGGATGGGCATGGCCAGGGTAGGTGTGGCCAGCTAAACATCACTCACTGTGATGACCTGAGTGCTCTCAGGGGTGGGATTCTACCAGCTCGCACCTATTCGCTAGAACCGGTTGTTAACATTCTAAGGAGAACCGGTTGTTAGAAGAAATTACTAGCCTAATCCTGTAAGTAAGGCAGGAAGGAAACATTCTGGTGTTGCCTACAGAAACTGCCTCTCCATTAACCCTTATTACATTCTTGGCAGGATTAGACTTCCTGTCTCAGGAATGTCTCTGGAGTTTTTTCCCCCTCTTTTTGCTGGTACTTTGCTTGTGTGGAGTGACCATTCAAAGTTACAATGGCACTGAAAAAAGTGACTTATGACCATTTTTCACACTTATGACTGTTGCAGCATCCCCACAGTCATGAGAGGCTAGGCAAGGAGATGCGTGCGTCAATGTGAGTGATATTGAGTTGGCCACACGCAGCCAATAACATGACCACCAAGTCATGACACCCAGTCACATGACCACCAAGCCACGCCCACCACTTAAGTCACATCCATAGAACTGGTTGTTAAAAATTTGAATCCCACCCTGAGTGCTCTGCCAGCAAAAATGGACTTTCTGGCTGGATAGTCTCCTGCAACCCCCTGCCAGTGAAAATGGAGCTTGGGACCACTGCATGCAGCCCCCAAGAGCTTCATTTTCACTGGCAGAGGCATCACAGGCTGGTCCTTTTCTGTTTCCAGGATGGCTCTGTGGGCCAGATCTAAGCAACCTGCAGGCTGGATCTGGGCCCCTGGCCCTTTGACACCCCTGTCCTTTACTGAGAAAAGATTCATTTGGCACATTACATTGCAAACATCAAAACTGTCATGATCTTGTGAACAAGCTTCAAACAGGGGGGTGGAAACCTGATAAGAGCTAAATTGATATTATTTCTGGATTCAGAATACCCCTAATCCCCCAGAGTCTCTGTTTTCCAGGGTTCAGCTCTGGGAAAATATTTATTTTGAAGAAGATATAAGGGTCCCAAGCTATGTGCATATTTTACTTCTTATCTACACCCTAACACATTAACACACCCTAACACATTAACACACAAGGTCAGGATTGTCACCACAATGGCTCTCTCACCAGGAATTTATATGTAGAGCCTGGGTATAATTAGCACATTCATGATACCTCAACCTACAAACAACTTCAGGTAGCAGTTTTACATGCATGTTAAATAACAAGTGAAAAGGTTTGGAGCCCTGTTATTCCACAAAGAGTAACTGAAACTTGAGGGATATTTCCGGTAAGTGCTATGGTGGGATGACATGCTTTTCCAAGGGAAATAATCACCATATACACCACCCAAGCCCATGTAATCTCTTTGGAATAAAGCTGTTCCTCATGAGTAGACCATGGAAACTACCAATCTATGGTTGGGTCATGAATTGAATGACTGGGAGTTGGAATTCCATCAAACTCACACTGAAAAAAACAATGTTTATGGTCATCGAACTCAAATGGCTTATATCTTAATAACTCTTATGTTTTTTTACTTGTATATTGGATAAACTTTGCACTGGCAAAGTTTTACCATATTCTTTGGGTGAGTTTTGTTAGGGATAACATTGTGTTTGCCCTAACTAGTTTAGGTAAAATAAGTAATCCTGGTTATGTATGTTAAAGTGACTGTATCTTTAACTATGGGAAAGAGTCATTGGGGGTGTGGTTATGAAGACTCCTTAAAAGAAGCAAGCCAGCAGCGTGCTATGGATCTCTGGCTCTCTGGCTCTCTGGCTCTCTGGCTCTCTGGCTCTCTGGCTTTGATTCCTAATTACTGTTTGGAAGACTGANCTATATTTGTGATAACACAAGCTTATCTGGTGTTTTACTGTATGTTATCAACCTACAAGCTTAGCTCACTCATTTATCTGTATGCCTATCTGACTTACGCTGCACATTCTGTTTTGCTTGTCTCCCTAACCCTGGTTGGGAAACCCAGGCTTAACAAGTTTCCACCTCAGGTTATCATGCAAATTCATTTTTGGGGGACTATGCAAGAAAAAAGGTAATAATATACGTATATAATATGCATATAATAGTGGATTAAGAGACAGAGGATTTGAAATTATAATTCTGAATTATTTAGAAGAAATTTTCTCATAGGAAATAAAAATTGTTTTGCTTCTTTGCTTTTTATTTTGTTTTATGAAAAGGAGATATTGAACATGATAATCACAGTTTAGAGAAAATGATATCTCTCTCTCAGAGAGAGAGAGAGAGACAGAGAGAGAGAGAGAGAGAAAGAGAGAGAGAGAGACTGTGTGTGTGTGTATTCTTAACTGTCCATGTTCTTCATGGAGGGGTTCTATGTACTCAATTTTTAGTGCAAACTTTTGAATACTTCCGGGCCAACTTTTTAGACAGAATGGATCAAATATTTCATAAAAATCACATTGCATAGTCTAATGAATTTGTGAAACAAGAACAAGCTGCTGTGAATATTTATGAAACTAATATCCATAAATTAATAAATGTAGTACAGATATATTTGATGTATGACTTATTCCCTAAAAAATACAAACAGATACTCAAGCAGGAAACTGATTTGAATATTATCTCTCTTCTGGATATACAGAGGAACTCTGCTGTGATTTGGAAATACTTTTTTAGAAGTGGCAAGCAAAAGGCTAAATTTTACTTATTGATATAAAATAAATCTATTACAATTTTGAAGGAATTTTGCTTTGAAACATAGATGAGCAGCAAACTACCTTTTTTTGAAGGGGTTAATTTAACCCCTCAACTCAAGGAAGTTTGTAACATTGGCCTGTTTGAATGGAAGCATGGAGCATGGCCTTGGTGACATCAGGATGCAGGTGACCCATGTAAATCAAGGACATCAGGTAGGTGGGTTCATTCTGGTGGGGGGATGGGGAGGGGGAAGAGGTGGCTGGGTAGATTCATGAGCACCAAGGAGGCTGCAAGGGGCTGGCGGGTTCTAAAGCTTGGTGGTGATGGTTGTCAATGGTTGGTGGCTCGGGGCTGCTGGAGAGTGAAGGAGCAGGTGGTCCTGTTGCTGATGCTATCGTTGCTAGCAGATCTTCTTTCTGCTGCTGCTGCGTGGATGGAGGTGGTTTCAGAAATTTATTAAAGTCTTGATGTTCCTAGCATCGGACTAAATCTTAAATTCAGTGAGGGCTTATTTCCCTCCTGTCATTTTCACTGCACTGAAAGTTTCCTTCGCCAAAGCTGCCATTGTCTTATACTTTAGAAATTTCTTCTACAGAGTTCTTAATACTCTGGTTTCTCTTCAGTTTGTATAAATCTTTTGCCCTGATACTGGCTTTGCAGAAAAATATTTTCTTTTGTGGTACAATACCAGAAAGACTGGGATTCTGCATTCGAGCCAGGTTTGCCCTACTTTCCAGTCTCTAGCTCACTGCCATCCTTTAGATTTTTCCTTCAAGATTGACACATGTCATTACCTGATTCCAGCTCAACACTGTCCCAGTGTCCTCTAGCTTCTTTGATCATTGCACAAGATTTTCAAACTTAAAACTTCACTCTGCCAACATCTGTTCATTCTTTCAGCTAACCACTTTCAAGTTACTTTTATACTCACAATCACAGTCATTTTCACCTCCATGGTATATTCACATTCACTTTCCATCCACCTAATTAATTCATTACATACAATCTCTAAAAATACCTTCTACACTGGTACAATTTTATCTCTTACTCTTATATACATTTCTGTGAATTTTCAAAGACAAATTTAGAAATAAAACATGATAAATTAATTAATACATGACTCTTACAATTATTGGCTGTTTTACTAATGTAATTTCATGTTACATATCTTTAATACTATTACATAAAAGTGAAAATAAAAATTATAAACAGTATAATGTAAAAATACAGGAACTGCAAGTTATATGTAAAAGGTGGGTCTGAACATAGCAGCCTGTGTTGTTTAAAAATAATGCAGTTCTGTACAAACCATGCACACTTTATTTTCTAGTAAAAAAGTTAGGATGCTGTGTGAATTTTATGAACATTTATGGTATTTTGAAAGACATTGAGAAATCACTTGCAAAGCTGTGATGTCAAGCTCAACTTTTGCATTCTCATTATTCCTTTAAACCTGTTTTAAACATTTGGCTGATGTAGTTTAGTTCATTTGTTTGTGATACAGGGATAAAGAAATTATTATTAGACATCATGTCTTACCATCCCCAGAGTTACAAATATAAAGGGTTTTTTTCAGATGGCAAACAATGAATTTTCAAATGGAAGTTTATTTATTTGCAGACAGAGAGCGTTCGTGTGTAACGTCAACTTTTTTTTTTTTCGTCATTTATGTAGGATGAGGACTTTTCTAACGTCAGTCATTATACAGAAATTAACTTAATTGGATCTATAGGAGGTAGCCCTCTAACAGCATCTGCTGACTGACAACTCGACTTTAAGGCCTTAAAACTCATACCACAGTCTTTTGCCCCTTTCAAATAGTGGCTTAATAGTTCTTGCAGTCATCACCAATATTCTAGGAATTGCCTTGCCTGATATTCTCCCCATTGTGCGGGTCATGTTAGGAGCTTTGTACTCTGCATTATTCTGATAATTGCTGTGCAAAATTATTTTTTTTATAAAAGAGAAATAATTGGTATTGTGCAACTTCTGTTTGTGTAGTATGTGAAACACATAGCTAGATGTACCAGCCCTTCTTTCCTTAAAAATAAACAAATGTCAAAGTTTATTATTATTCTATTATTTATTTGATTTGTCAATTGCTTACAAGATAATAGGTATGAATAGAAACATGAGTAAAAATACAGGAAATAGGTACAAATAAATGGGCACAATTGGACAGGGATAGTAGGCACAAAGGTGCCCTTATGCACACCCCTTACAGATCTCTTGGGAATGGGGTGAGGTCAATAGTGATTTGAATAATATAGATTCAAATAGTTCTTATTTAGACTTTAAATAAGACTTTAAATATTGAAATGCAAAAATGCACTATTGAGGGAAAAGATAATTTTCAGAATTGCCCAATTTTACATGGAAACAACAGCTTCCAGAGAGTTAAAAGGCATTGTTCCCATCAGATCACCAAATAGTAAATGGCTTGCTAAAAATAGCAGTGAATTTAGCATCCCAACTGATGTTAACAATTACCAAAAAAGAACACCTTTTAACCAATCAAAACCTATTACAGAGTGGGCGGTGGGGGAAATAAAAGTACTTTCAAGAACCTTAAGAATGCAAGTTGAATGTTCAATGTTCAACTTTTGAAAATTCATCTGTTTTGCAAACAGTACCACCAAAAGGCAAAGAATCTAAACTAGCATTTGCAGAACACAGAAATTAAAATTGTCATCTCATTTTTTCATATTCCTATAGAGAATAGACCGTCTTTGAATAAGATTTATTTTTGATTCAATTGTTTCTCTGGAAATACTATTTAAATTAAAACCTGAAGATTTAGAAAGCTCCTTTAGTTTGTCCTTTCTTTAACATATCTTTTGCTTCCTTTGTCCCAAAATTTTCCCAGTAGTTTCCTTTATTTCTTTTAAAATAAATTTTATTAAATTTTAATTACAATAGTAAAAGATAACTTTAAAAAAGTTCAAGAAAGAAACAAAGAAAGAAATAGAAAAAATAAAAAATATATGAAATTATCCTCCAACCCTTATTATAATAAGTATAAGTAACAAGTACAATTTCATTATATCTTTCTTTTCTTACTTAACAAACATAGGGATATTCATCTTATAGCTCACCTTAACTATAGATAAATCCAAAAAATAATGTCTTCTTCAATCTAAGTGACAACAAAAAATCCAAGCAGAGCTCTAAAACAATAACTTAATTTAGGATATATAAAACTCAACATTCTACATTTCAATTCTTGGTTGTAAGCATAACAACATTTAAAAGGTATAAAGGTCTCAGTATCATAGTACCAAAAGACTGAAATATAACATGGCAAAAAGGATAACTTTTCCCTTTTTCTCAGTTTTCAATTTCTAAAGCAGAGGAGATTTATATTTTTAGACTTGAAAATTTAATATCAGCTTCCCAGGTAAACCAGACAGAAAACATAACCAGTTGAACTAATTCTACTTTACTGTATGGCTACATTAACAGAAGTCTGAAAGTATAATTTGCCTGTGGTCTTCCTGACAACAGAAAGAGGAAGGAAGGAAGGAAGGAAGTTAGGTCCATTCTGAGCCTCTTTCTCTGCCTATTATGCAATTTTATTCTCTCTTATTTGTCCCCTAGGTGGCATCTCTCCAAGGTCATTCTTCTACCAAGATCATTTCTATTTGCAATTACATCTTGTTTTTTATGTTTATTTTAGATTCTTAAAGATTATAAAGATACATCTTCATTCTTATATTAAGAATTGAAGGCACATCTGGTGTTCCCAGCCTTCTCCTTTTAAAGGTGTCTAACTTCAAAATGGCAATTTCCAAAAGTGAGTAAGCGTAAATTTAGATGTTATTTGAAAGGCTCTATTTTGCAGATTTCTTTGGTTTTCAGTTCATTCACTCTTTGGAGAGAATTGATTGTGTTCTCCTCATGAGAAGCAGCTAAATGAAGCACAGCTTGAGTGATCTTGCATTCTCTATTTTTTCAAAGAGGGTCAAAAGATCCAAACTATTTGTCAGCTTCCTATTCTTAACTATAAATGTTGACTCCAATTTTCGCAAAACCATCTTTAGTCTGCCATTCTTCCCTGGAAGTCCCAGAGTTACAAAAGATATTACAAATCTTATCTTTATAGAAACTCTGTTGATAGTTTAACTTGTGTTTGGTTTTCCTATTATTGCTGAAAGTGTATATATTTCAGGAAGCCATCTTTTATGTTCTGCTCCACATATAGTCAGGATTGCTTTCCAATTACCTATAGTGTCTTAGTTGTGAGCCAATTGTTTTCCAACAGTCACACTAACAAAATACAAGTCAGGAAAATGCATAACCATATATTACGTTGTTAAACATAAAAACAAATGCAAATTGAGGTAAGCACAAAGATAAAGATTTTCAGCAAACTTCACTAGCATTATCAAGGATTGGACATTATGGGAGTTTCATATGTTTACTACCTTTGGATTAATTTATCCTTTGTACTATTGTTTGTAGTTTTGAAGACTAAGTATTACGTGTTAGGAGTGGATCAAATTGTCTATCATTTTTTTCTATTATCTACTGGGAATCATTGTCCATTTTAATCTCAGATGATTGTATGGAAATGATTCTTAAGCTCTTACTGTTGCTTACAACATCAATGTAACTTGTAAAAGAATTAGGAAAAGTGAAAAAAAAATACATCCAAAATGTAAATACATGTAAAATCTATCTAATACTAAGGAACATCCAGTGTACAACGTGGGTAGCTCTCCAAATATTGTCAGATTACGAGTATCAACATTCCTTAGATTGGCTTTGCAGTTGGCATCTTTGGGAGCTATGGTTCAACAATGTCTACATGTTTCTCACAACTAGCTGCCACCACCTTTAAGTTAAAAGACAAATTAAAATTACAGTATTACATTGTTTTTTCATGGAATTCAGAGCAATATTCATTTGTTTATCACATCATATTCGATCTCTCCACTAAGGAACTTAAGATGGCATACCCTTTAGCTTCATGACCCATTAGGTTCTGTTAAGCAAAGCTAATGACTCCCTTAAAGGCAGCCAATGAGCTCCATCACAAGTAGGAATTGTATTGAGTTTTCCCAGCTGCAGGCTGAACCCTATGGATATTGCACTACATTAATTTTTATCTTGCAGATGTTCCTGTTTATAATCACAGCTCAAATAAAGGAAAAACAAAAGATTGTATTTATTATGAGTTACTACATAAACAGACTAGAATACAGGAACATATTCTACTCTTTGTCTGAAATCATTCAGGGATTTGAATGGATATTCAGAGTTACACACTTAGCTACTTTACCAAACCACAGTTATTAGGAAGGGTTTCTAGATGGAATTCATCTAATGATTAAGCTTATTAAGTTGAACAAAGATAGGTTAGTAATTAGTGGGATGAATAAAATATGGAATTGACATCAGTTTCTCTATTGGAGTAATTTTGTCCCTTCCTTCACCATAACATGGTTGTCTTACTTCAAGGCACTACTTTTACTTAAAAGAAAAACTTTTCAGGAACAAAGGCATTCAGAGTGTAACTCTCTCACAAAGCTCAGCTTCCTTCTACTGTTGTTTGTTTTTTGGAATGCTTTTTGGAATGTTTTTAACCTCCAGACACTCATCTCTGCTGAATGCTAATATGGAAACAAGAAAACATGCCTTTATGAGATGTACTTAATTCAAAAATTGTCAATGGAAGCAACAAGATGTGAATAAGGTTGCTCTGTAAATAGCACAATCTCATGACACATTGTTTGATCTTTATATTTCATATTATAAAGAAGATTGATATATATTTAGTACATAAATAAAATTGGAAGTTAGGTATTCTGTATGGAACTTGGTAGGTTCCAAGTCCCTCATTCTGATTGGCTGAAAAGGCCACATAAGGATTGGTTCACTAAGAACCAATCCGAGAAGCCACCAAATGGTGGGAAGAATTAAACAAGTGTCATTGGCCACAAGATGGCAGGCAAGCTGCTATATAAAGGGCTGCCGCAGCTTGGGGTATGTTCCATATTTTTTGCCTTGCAAGTTAAAATAAAGAGTTGTTGTTTGGAACCCTGTCTCACACGCTTCTTTCCGGACGGAACTCTGGTGATGAAGGTGGGATCATCGTAGAAGCAGAGACCGAAGCACGCGGCAATCTGAACCAAGCGAGAGAGATGGCTGGTAACAACATGCCACCCGCACCCTTCAATCCTGATGAGGAGGATTGGGAATCGTATATCGATTGCTTTCTTATGTTTTTAGAAAGCA
>BHFT01065407.1:0-10309 GCA_004320025.1 Laticauda laticaudata | reverse complement strand
TCTTCCTGTTATGCTACACCTCTTTTTCCCCTTTCTTTCCTTTTCTCATTTTCTTACTACCTTTATTTTCTATTTTATACCATGATAATTTTTATAAAAATAATAATAAAAAGGAGCCTTTTGTGTCAGGAGCGCTTCCTTTTCCACAGCCAAAATATCCAAATTCCTGGGAAAAAAACCCATATTGATTCCACTTTATATCTGCACTTTTCTACTGGCAAAATTTCTTCCAAAATGTTTCTTGATATATATTTTCCTGCTGAAAGAGAAATACCTGGAAATAATGGCAAAGTTGTGGAAGTTCCCCCAGGAAAGGAGGAGAAAGTGGAGGAGAAAGGGCCACATTTGATTCCGAGATCTCCATTCCGGGCTGCTTTGCCAGGAAAAGAGGGATCCCGACCCACAGAGAGAAAGGAGGTTCCTTCCCAATTGGGGTTGAGGGGCGGGGAGTCGGAATGAGCAGCTTCGTCCAGGCGTTCCGAGCACGGGAGATGCGTGTTTGAAGGAAGGAAATCGAGTTTTTCTCCCATGAAGAGAAGCGGTGCCTTTCCCGAGAGAGTCGAGGAGAGGATTACTACGGGGAGGGGAGCCTGGCTGGGCTAGGAGGGATCCCTGGCTCTTTCTTGCTTGGTTGAGGGTTCCCTTCGGATTGGGGGTGTCTGACCCCCAAGCCTTCTCTGCTCTGGGCTGCCTCTCTCGCTTCTCCAGCGCAGAAACTCTTCCCACAGCAGGAATCTTCCCATGCGAAGTGAAGGGGGACGGGGGGCGGAGGAAGGGGGTGCCCCGGCCAGATGTTTCCAGCCCCAGAGAAGGAATTGGGGCTCTGAATTGAGGAAGGGGAGCCTTTTTCTCGGACTTTGGAGTTGGAAGGGGCCAGAACGAGCAAAAGCACCAATGGGAATTCTCCCTGCTTGAGCGTCATCAGTCTCTGGGCAGAGTCCTTTGTGACTTCAGCTGAAGGAGGAGGGAGAGAGACAATCAGAAAAAGTGGGAGGGGGGATTCCTTTAGTCTTGGGTGGGGCTACAGCTCAAGGGGGGAGTTCATGGCAGGCCCAGAAGGGACCCACCACTTTCTTTGCTCTCTTCACGATTCTCTGCCAGGGATTCCAGCTCCCCCCCCCCATTTATTTCTCCTCCATTCAGATCAACAACCGCCCTTCCTGAACCAAAAACCGACCTACTATTTGCGGTGGGTCAGAAAACCCCACAGCTGAACCAAAAACCGACCTACTATTTGCGGTGGGTCAGAAAACCCCACAGCACCGGGGGCGAAACCGGCCCTCCGGCAGCCCCTTTGCCAGGAAGGGGAGCCAAAGGCAGAAGCTTTGGGGAGGGGTGTGTGTGTGTGTCTCCCCTTCTCTCTTCCACTGCAGCCCCACTCCACGCCGGATTGGGTGGAGGGAAGGCAAAAGGAAGCCCACACTCAGACCCTCCGAACCCGCCTCTGGTAACCCTCCGCGTTTTCCTCCCCTCTCTTTGAGGGTGCTTGTGGGGCGGCATCCATGGGCTCTGCTGGGCTCCCACTGATGCTGCTGGTGGAGGCGTTGGGCCGGACGCCTGGAAGCCAAGTGGGGAAGGAGATCCCCGGTACAGAGGGGGCTGGGAGGGGCCGTCAGTGCTCCTGGGGGAAGATCTCCTTCACCAAGGGCTCCAACTGGCACAACTTTTGGATGGATTAATTGGGGGAGGGGGGTCTGGGTGAGCCCCCCCCAAGAGGGTCCTTAAAAATCCGCTCCATCTGAGAGTAACTTAGTTAACAATGTTTCTCTCTTTTCAGGGATTGTTTTTAGTAACTGTTATTTCTATAGTGCTGAACAACATTCAAATTGTTATTTGTAATTTAAAGCAGGGATCTCATCTGGTTGGCACCCACACAAAGGACATTTTTAGATGTGGATTATTGGTTTTTTTTTTTCATAAAAAGTCCATTTGCATCTGGGAACATTAAAGGTCTTTGTGGAATAGCTTAAAAAAGGCAGTGGCTTTACAAAGTGAAAATCGTGACTATTTGTTCAAACAAATAAGGATGAAAAAAATAGTTCAGCAAGAAAATGGATGGAGCATTTTTAAATAAGTGGAAATCGAAAACTTTCAATTTGGCATTTTCTTGAAAACATTTTATTGTAAACAGACAATCAGATGACATGAATCATTTTTATGGCCCAACCCAAAATTCACCTAATTTTAGACAAAATCTATTGATAACATTTTGGGGTTCCAACTTGATCAGATGGGAGTTGCTGGAGAGACATTTTAATTCACTTCTAGCTCCACTAGGGAATCGGAAGATGATTTTTCTTTTCTTTTTAAAGACACCCCCTCCCCCCCAGACACAACTTTCTTTCTGTCCATCCAGGAATTGGAGCCCTGGTGCCTGAAGCCCTAAGCCCGGTACAAGTCCATGGCAGCTGGCACCCCTATCTGCACTTTCTTCTCAAGCAGGAGATCCTATACCATTATTTAGGATCTGATATCCGCTAGCAGATCTCTTTCATAAAAGTGACTATCCAGTCTCTTCTTAAATGTTCCACTGATGAAGGCCAACGCACAAATGTCTGAAGGAAAAGCTGTTTCGCACTGGTTAATTGCTTCAATATTTTAGAAAGATTCTTAAAAGATTAAAGGTTGCTTCTCTCCTTGATTATTTTACATGCATTGTGTCTGCTTCTGCCCTCTGGTGCTTTGGAAAATAAATTGGCCCTCCTTTTTGTGGCAGCCTCTTCAAGTACTGATAATCGCTAATCATGTCGCACCTAATCCTTTTCTGTAGAGGAGCCACCCCCAAATCCTGCAAACCACTCTTCATATGTTTTAATCTTCAAGGCCTTTAATAATCTTTGCTGCTCTTCTTTGTACTTTCACCAAAGTTTTAAAATTCTTTTTTTGTTTTTTCATTTTGTTGATTCAACCTTGTCTCATTTGGATCAGAAAGGCACAATAAAGGCATACACATACAATCTAGAGATATGGTGGGTCCACTGTTAGCCATGGCAGTACCACAGCCAGGAAAGTTTGATCCTGACTGGCTCAGATGATTCAGTGTTTAATCTAATTGAGGTCACTAAAATGAGGAGCGAGGATGGTATATAAGTCTAATGGAAATTATTATTTCTATATAGTTTCTGCTGAGCATGGATCCTCTTATAAGAAATAAGATGACCATTTTGAGAAAACCTCTTTCCACATTACCATGAATTTGAATGCTCCTCCCCTTTGTGGTTTCTTTTATGGGAAATAAAGAGTGATCTGGTTTGTGGCTTCTAAGGCCACTGCTCTGAGCAATAGGTCTTTTTTCCACACTCCATGCATTAAAAGTTTCTCTCCTGTTGTGGATCTTTTTGTGCTTTTTAAGAAAACACTGGTCATTAAGCAAAGGTCTTTCCACACTCCCATGCATTTTAAATGGCTTCTCTGCCTGTGTGGATCTTTTTGTGGGCTTTTTAAAAGCACTGTCATAAAGGCAAAGGTCTTTCCACACTCCATGATCATTTAAAGGGTTTCTCTCCGTGTGGATCAATTCTGTGGCTTTCTAAGTCCAGTGGCGATCAGTAAACGTCTTCCACACTCCATGCATTTATAAAACGGCTTCTCCCTGTGTGGGAATCATCTTTATGGTAAATAAGTGTAGAGCTATGAGTAAACGTCTTTCCACAACTCCAT
Source organism: Laticauda laticaudata (assembly GCA_004320025.1). Classification (NCBI taxonomy): domain Eukaryota; kingdom Metazoa; phylum Chordata; class Lepidosauria; order Squamata; family Elapidae; genus Laticauda; species Laticauda laticaudata. The sequence continues at coordinate 6,649 of BHFT01065407.1, read as the reverse complement.
AGCAATTAAATAGGTTTATCTCCTGTGTGGATTCTTTTGTGGCCTTTTAAGATGCACTGTTCCGAAGGCAAAGGTCTTTCCACACTGCATACATCTATACGGCTTCTGTCTCCCCTGTGTGGATCCTTTTATGCCACAGTAAGTGTATTACTATGAGCAAGAAGTCTTGCGCACAATTATGCATTCATATGGTTTCTCCCTCTGTGTGGATCCTTTTATGGACAGAAAGGTGCCCGCTTGTTCTAAAACATTTTCCAGCATTCCAAACATTTAATAAGGTTTCCTCTTTTTGTGTCAATACTTTTGAGATGAAAGGAAGTTACTCCGCAAGCAGAAAGAAGTGAATGTCCCATTTTGTCGCATTGTGTCTTTTTTATAGCATTTTCTCGCTTTGTTTTGGGTTAAATAGTGTTTTCATTTACTTGTACTTTAGCTTTTGATTAGCTTCAGCACTTTTTCCAGTATATTTTTTTTTTCCCCTATTTTCTCTTCTTGGGCATAGAAAGTCTTGCATCGGAGGTTATGACTGGAAGGTGAACTTTTCTGGTTGCAATTCTTTGAACTGTTTCTCGTCAACGGCTTTTCAAATTCCATTCGTATTTCCAAAGCTTCTCTGTTTGCAGTTTTAGCATTGATCACTTGGAACAGTTCACATGGAATCTATGATTCTCCTGCCAGTGAATTACCTTCAAAGCAAAAAGGGAAATGAATATGAATGACAAAGTATAGAAAAAAAGGGATAAAAATAAAGAAGTCAAGTGAATTTTCCTTCTGAATTTTCTATGAAATTCCGCATTGGGTTGTATGTTTATATGTCTACAGTGGTGTGATATAGACATGAATGATTTCTATATTCATGAGGTCATAAAGGCTTTGAAAAATACCGTAGAAAATACCTTTTCCTTAGCAGTTATCTCTATATCTGCAAAATCTACTCAGAGTCAATTTTGAGTTAAGGAATAATCAGGAGAAACATAGAAGGAGGAATTTGGAGAAAACCTTACAGATTTATTGGGGTGGCTTAATTTCAGCAGATACTTGTGAGAAAATTGAAAGCAATTTTGAAAAACAAGCTCGCTTCTTCCAGGTGTTAGCTTGGAGGCAGCTTGCTCTATGGCAATCTGGGGTTCAGGTTGGAGGACCCACATCAGCCTTTTCTCCATCCTAGAATGAGATTTTTTGGAGATAAATGCCCTTTGCTTAAAGCTCCCATTGACTTGTTAAACGCTCTCATGCTGAGCCTGGAAAGGTTGGGATGCTTCAAAGAATGGCTATTTCACTGCGCCAAAGTTCCCATCAGCCTTGCCAAGGGCTCCTTGGCTGGATCTGGTACAGGCATCCGTTCACAGAGAATGGAGGCCTAAAGTCCTTTAGTAAATGAGAATCACACAAGACCAGTAGTGCAAGATCTCAGGGCTCCTATATTGCTTTGGATCTCATGCAGTCCTCAGTTCTTAAAAGAACACAGGCCTAAAGTACTGCAGTGCGAGATCAAGCAATATAAGGAGCCTGAGATCTTGCACTACTGGTCTTGTGTGATCTCATACTAAAGGACTTTAGGCCTCCATTTCTGTGAAGGATGCCTGTACCAGATCCAGCCAAGGAGCCCTTGCAAGCTGATGGGACTTTGGGGCAGTGAAATAGCCATTCTTGAAGCATCCCAACCTTTCCAGGCTCAGCATGAAGAGGTTTAACAAGTCAATGGGAGGCTTTAAGCAAGGGATTTATCTCCAAAATCTCATTGTAGGATGGAGAAAAGGCTGATGTGGGTCCCACCTGACCCCAGATGCCATAGAGCAGCTGCTCCAGTAACACCTGGGAAGAAGGAGCTTGTTTCAAAATTGCTTCATTTCTCACAAGTATCTGCTGAAATTAAGCACCCCAATAAATCTTAGGTTTTCTCCAAGTTCCTCCTTCTATGTTTCTCCTGATTATTCCTTAACTCAAAATTGACTCTGAGTCAGATTTGCATATATAAGAGATAACTGTAAGGAAAGAGGTATTTTCTAGGTATTTTCAAAGCCTTTATGACTCATGAATATAGAAATCATCAGTCTATATCACACCACTGTAGACATATAAACATACAACCCAATGGAATTTCATAGAAATTCAGAAGGAAATTCACTTGACTTTCTTTATTTTTATCCTTTTTTCAAACTTTGTCATATATTCATTTCCCTTTTGCTTTGAAGGTAATACTGGGCAGGAGAATCAAGATTCCTGTGAACTGTTCCAAGTGATCATGCTAAAGATGCAACAGAGAAGTTTGGAATCGAATGGAATTTGAAAGCCGTGAGAGAAACCAGTCAAAGAATTGCAACCAGAGAAAGTTCACCTTCCAGTGATACTCCGATGCAAGACTTTCTTGCCAAGAAGAGAAATAGGGGAAAAATATACTGAAAAAGTGTGAAGCTAATCAAAGCTAAAGTACAAGTAAATGAACACTATTTAACCCAAAACAAAGGAGAAAATGCTATAAAAAGACACAATGGACAAAATGGGACATTCATTCTTTCTCTGGGAGTAACTTCCTTTCATCTCAAAAAGTGATTGACACAAAAGAGAAACCTTATAAATGTTTGGAATGTGGAAAATGTTTTAGAACAAGCGGGCACCTTTCTGTCCATAAAAGGATCCACACAGGGGGAGAACCATATGAATGCATAATATGTGGAAAGACTTTTGCTCATAGTAATACACTTACTGTGCATAAAAGGATCCACACAGGGGAGAAGCCGTATAGATGTATGCAGTGTGGAAAGACCTTTGCTCGGAACAGTGATCTTAAAAGGCACAAAAAGATCCACACAGGAGAGAAACCATTTAAATGCATGGAGTGTGGAAAGACGTTTACTCATAGCTCTACACTTATTTACCATAAGATGATCCACACAGGGGAGAAGCCGTATAAATGCATGGAGTGTGGAAAACGTTTACTGATCGCACTGGACTTAGAAGCCACAGAATGATCCACACAGGAGAGAAACCCTTTAAATGCATGGAGTGTGGAAAGACCTTTGCTTATGACAGTGTTCTTAAAAAGCACAAAAAGATCCACACAGGAGAGAAGCCATTTAAATGCATGGAGTGTGGAAAGACCTTTGCTATGACAGTGTTCTTAAAAAGCACAAAAAGATCCACACAGGAGAGAAACCTTTTAAATGCATGGAGTGTGGAAAGACCTTTGCTCAGAGCAGTGGCCTTAGAAGCCACAAACAGATCCACTCTTATTTCCATAAAAGAAACCACAAAGGGAGGAGCTATTCAAATTCATGTAATGTGGAAAGAGTTTTCTCAAAATGGTCATCTTATTTCTTATAAGAGGATCCATGCTCAGCAGAAACTATATAGAAATAATAATTCCATTTAGACTTATATACCATTCCTCGCTCCTCATTTTAGTGACCTCATTAGGATTAAACACTGAATCAATCATGAGCCAGTCAGGATCAAACTCCTGGTGTGGTACTGCATTCTAACCAGTGACCCACCATATCTCTAGATTTGTATGTGTATGCCTATTGTGCCTTTCTGATCCAAATGAGACAAGGTTGAATCCAACAAAATGAAAAAACAAAAAAAGATTTTTAAACTTTGGTGAAAGTACAAAGAAGAGCAGCAAAGATTATTAAAGGCCTGAGATTAAAACATATGAAGAGTGGTTGCAGGATTTGGGGTGGCTCCTCTACAGAAAAGGATTAGGTGCGACATGATAGCAGTATTCCAGTACTTGAGAGGCTGCCACAAAAAGGAGGGGGCCAATTTATTCCAAAGCACCAGAGGCAGAAGAAGACACAATGCATGTAAAATAATCAAGGAGAGAAGCAACCTTTAATCTTTAAGAATCTTTCTAAAAATGAAGACAATTAACCAGTGGAACAGCTTTCCTTCAGACATTGTGGTTGCTTCATCAGTGGACATTTTTAAGAAGAGACTGGATAGTCACTTTTATGAAAGAGATCCTGTAGGGATATCAGATCCTGAAATGGTATAGGATCTCCTGCTTGAGAAGAAAGTGCAGATAGGGGTGCCAGCTGCCATGGACTTGTACCGGCTTAGGCTTCAGGCACCAGGGCTCCAATTCCTGGATGGACAGAAAAAAGTTGTGTCTGGGGGGAGGGGGTGTCTTTAAAAAGAAAAGAAAAATCATCTTCCGATTCCCTAGTGGAGCTAGAAGTGAATTAAAATGTCTTCTCCAGCAACTCCCATCTGATCAAGTTGAAACCCCAAAATGTTATCAATAGATTTTGTCTAAAATTAGGTGAATTTTGGGTTGGGCCATAAAAATGATTCATGTCATCTGATTGTCTGTTTACAATAAAATGTTTTCAAGAAAATGCCAAATTGAAAGTTTTCGATTTCCACTTATTTAAAAATGCTCCATCCATTTTCTTGCTGAACTATTTTTTCATCCTTATTTGTTTGAACAAATAGTCACGATTTTCACTTTGTAAAGCCACTGCCTTTTTTAGCTATTCCACAAAGACTTTAATGTTCCCAGATGCAAATGGACTTTTTATGAAAAAAAAAAACCAATAATCCCCATCTAAAAATGTCCTTTGTGTGGGTGCAACCAGATGAGATCCCTGCTTTAAATTACAAATAACAATTGAATGTTGTTCAGCACTATAGAAATAACAGTTACTAAAAACAATCCCTGAAAAGAGAGAAACATTGTTAACTAAGTTACTCTCAGATGGAGCGGATTTTTAAGGACCCTCTTGGGGGGGCTCACCCAGACCCCCTCCCCCAATTAATCCATCCAAAAGTTGTCCATTGGAGCCCTTGGTGAAGGAGATCTTCCCCCAGGAGCACTGACGGCCCTCCAGCCCCCTCTGTACCGGGATCTCCTCCCACTTGGCTTCCAGGCGTCCGGCCCAACGCCTCCACCAGCAGCATCAGTGGGAGCCCAGCAGAGCCCATGGATGCCGCCCCACAAGCACCCTCAAAGAGAGGGAGGAAAACGCGGAGGGTTACCAGAGGCGGGTTCGGAGGGTCTGAGTGTGGGCTTCCTTTTTGCCTTCCCTCACCCAATCCGGCGTGGAGTGGGGCTGCAGTGGAAGAGAGAAGGGAGACACACACACACCCCTCCCCAAAGCTTCTGCCTTTGGTCCCCTTCCTGGCAAAGGGGCTGCCGAGGGCCGGTTTCGCCCCGGTGCTGTGGGTTTTCTGACCCACCGCAAATAGTAGGTCGGTTTTTGTTCAGCTGTGGGGTTTTCTGACCCACCGCAAATAGTAGGTCGGTTTTTGGTTCAGGAAGGGCGGTTGTTGATCTGAATGGAGGAGAAATAAATGGGGGGGGGGAGCTGGAATCCCTGCAAGAGATCGTGAAGAGAGAAAAGAAAGTGGTGGGTCCCTTCTGGGCCTGCCATGAACTCCCCCTTGAGCTGTAGCCCCACCAAGACTAAAGGAATCCCCCTCCCACTTTTTCTGATTGTTCTCTCTCCCTCCTCCTTCAGCTGAAGTCACAAGGCTCTGCCCTGAGACGATGAACGCTCAAGCAGGGAGAATTCCGCATTGGTGCTTTTGCTCGTTCTGGCCCCTCCAACTCAAAGTCCGAGAAAGGCTCCCCTTCCTCAATTCAGAGCCCCAATTCGTTCTCTGGGGCTGGAAACATCTGGCCGGGGCACCCCTTCCTCCGCCCCCCGTCCCCCTTCACTTCGTATGGGAAGATTCCTGCTGTGGGAGAGGTTTCTGCGCTGGAGAAGCGAGAGAGGCAGCCCAGAGCAGAGAAGGCTTGGGGGTCAGACACCCCAATCGAAGGGAACCCTCAACCAAGCAAGAAAGAGCCAGGGATCCCTCCTAGCCCAGCCAGGCTCCCTCCCCGTAGTAATCCTCTCCTCGACTCTCTCGGAAAAGGCGCGCTTCTCTCATGGGAGAAAAACTCGATTTCCCTTCGCTTCAAACACGCATCTCCCGTGCTCGGAACGCCTGGACGAAGCTGCTCATTCGCGACTCCCCGCCCGCTCAACCCCAATTGGGAAGGAATCTCCTACTTTCATCTCTGTGGGTCGATCCTCTTTTCTGGCAAAGCAGCCCGGAATGGAAGATCTCGGAATCAAAATGTGGCCCTTTCCTCCACTTTCTCTCCTTTCCTGGGGAACTTCCACAATTTGCCATTATTTCCAGGTATTTCTCTTTCAGCAGGAAATAATATATCAAGAAATACATTTTGGAAGAAATTTTGCCAGTAGAAAAGTGCAGATATAAGTGGAATCAATATGGTTTTTTTCCCAGGAATTTTGGATATTTTGGCTGTGGAAAAGAAGCGCTCCTGACACAAAAGGCTCCTTTTTATTATTATTTTTATAAAAATTTATCATGTATAAAATAGAAAATAAAGGTAGTAAGAAATGAGAAAAGGAAAGAAAGGGAAAAAGAGGTGTGATACAGGAAGAGGGGGGGAGAAGAAAAAAACTATTTCAGCACAGTATAAAATATAAAGTGAAATTACAGCTTCGACTTCAAATTGATTAGAAAATATTAAAGATATGGACAGTGCAGGTTTGAAAATAAATATAAAACTAAATTTTGACTAAGAAAAAGCTTGAAAAGCATGGAGAATTTAGCTTGAAAAGCTAAAGAAGAATTGGCAGATCGATTGATTATCCAATCAACAATCAAAGTTAAATCTGTATTTATGGAT